>JAODAL010004014.1:0-163593 GCA_025379985.1 Phyllomedusa bahiana
TTTACCCCCGCGCGGCGTATTGTGCGAGCAGGGAGAGGAGGAGTAATCCATAGTTCTCTATGAGAACTGTGGATTACCGTAATGACTGGGACTATTGGACTATTCTGAAGTGGCTTCTATGAGCCCTGATCTAAATCCTATTGAATATCTGTAAAGGAAAATGCAACTTGCAGTCTGGAGAAGGCACCTTCACACCTGAGGAGCAGTTTGCTCACAAGGAGGTAGACAGGTGCAGATGCCTCATTGAGAATTAAGGGTATCGTCATTTTTGTCCAGAACAGTTTTATCAGTTGCTTTTTAAAATTTTTCAGTTGAACCACAATTCAAAAGCAGTGTTAGATTTAGTTGATTTTCTTTAAATTTATTTTAACTTTTGTTAGTTTCAGGTTATTTCAGTGACTGTAATACTACAAAACACACCACCAGACATATAGGGCCACATGTATATAAACTGTCTAGGTCTGTCTTTCCTTGTTGCCCATAGCAACCAATCAGAGCTCCCCTTTTATTTCATATAGTGCTCTGAAAAAAATGAAAGGGGAGCTCTGATTGGTTGCTATGGGTACCAAAGAAAGTCTTAGCCCTAGACAATTTTCATACATGTCCCTCATACTGCACCTGCCAGTCACACGTCACTTACACACTAGATACACACACCAAAAACAACTGGAAACATAGCACTACACACGCCACCGATACAAGGCACAAAACGTATTCACCACTTACATGTGATACACTTTGTTCACACCACCCACGCTGGAATCATAGACCTTACAAAGAATAATGTTGACTGCATTTTTTTATATATATTTTTATATATTTGCTGCTTGTTCTGAGAACCTAAATCACTGCTAGTATCAAGTAATAAATACTATGGAAACTCAAAGAAAACAACAAACTCGCTGCCATAAACGAGTAACCTAATCAACAAATCAATGTAAAGCGTAACCTTTAATTAGTCATAATGTAAAATAATAATCAGGAAGATAGAGATACTCCACAAAAACAGAGTAAAAAAATATATACACACAAAGGGGTCAAAATAAGGAACTCACCACTAATAGATGTCTCGTTAGTGAGATTCTATTCTTATATGTCCATGTAGTTCCAGGAAAGGTTTGTCGATAGGACATCTAGTAGCCCCCAAAAAATCCTTCTGGAATAAAAAGGATTTATAACCCTAATATGCCCTCAATAGAATATCTGTCCCTTCGTGGATCACACGCCCTGAAAAGGCCGACCCCACAAACAGACTAATTCCTAGCCCTACTCCTCACCCTGTGTAAACACCCCATATGCGTTTCATCCAATAGTAATATGGACTCATCAGTGGGAAAAGGAAAATGTTGAAAAAAGGAAACTTAGAAAATGAATCCCATGAGAGGATGGGCAGGTAAAATCTGTGTAGGACAGGTAACAAGTAGCTTAGTAAGGATTACAAAGGAGGAGAAATATTTATCAAATCAACTTACTATGTGCCACCCCTCAACAGAGAGGTGGCACAGAGTTGACCCATATATGTTAAAGGGAATAATTAGAGAAGTATTCCCTGTAATTATAAATCTTATAATTTGACCGTTTATATGAGAGCACTTACCAGGCAAGCGCAATAAATCGGCAAGCTCACCATACATAATGTGCACAGGTGCTGGCTTTCTGTATCTCAACGAAGAAGAGCGGTGTTGAGATCAAATTATACGATTCTGTAATTATTGGGAATACTTCTCTATCTCTGTAACTGTGTATTTGTTGAGAGAGGTGGAGCATATTATTTTGATTTGATATATAAAGCTCCTCCTCCTTTGTAGCCCATACTAGGCTACTTGCTACCTGTTCTGCACAGCTTTTACCTGCCCATCCTCTCATAAGTTTCCTTTTTTCAACAGTTTTCTTTTCACATGAATTCATATGAGACTAAGTCTACACAGCATAGGTTTTGGGTGGAACTTTCAGCTGATTCAGTGCTGTGTAGCTCTCAGTAGAAAATCCTTTACGGTAGCCTACATAGCATGGATTTTTTACTAAACCACTGGCCGTCCAGTGGAATATAGAACATGTCATATATTTTACCGGACCACCGTCGGATTCCCATGCAGCCCATGTACTGGTCCGCCATAAATCCGAAATATGACCACGGGTTTTTGCGCAACAAATTGCCGTCGGATTTTGAATGTGATCTTTTTTTTCTGCTAATTTAAAGTCTAGGGTCCAATATCATCACATACAGTTGAAACCAGAAGTTTCCATCCACTATATAAAAAGACACATATGCATGTTTTTCTCGCTATCTGACATGAAATCAGAGTAAACCTTTTAGGTGAATTAGGAACCAAAATTATTTATATTTGCCAAATGCCAGAATAATGAGAGAGAGGGAATTGTTTAAGGCATTTTTATCACTTTTTGCAACGTTAAAAATGTACATGCACTAGGATTACTATGGCTTTAAACAATTTGGGACAGCCCATATGATGATGTCATGTCTTTGGAAGCTTCTGGTTTATTGGCAACATCTGAGTTAATTAAAGACACACATGTGGATGTGTATTTTAATTTACACCCGAAAGGGGGCTTTCACACAGCGCAGTTTTGGGGCAGTTTCAACTGCCTCCAATTAAACTGCCTTTATTACCAGCAAGCTTTTTTCACTTATCTAAACTGTTTGGAAAGTAATCAATTAGTGTGTTTGTAATCCACAAGACTTCAAACACAGTAATTGATTACTTACTTGAAACACCTTTCCAAACAATTTAGACAACATAAAGAAACTTGCTGATAATAAACACAGTTTAATTGGAGCGCAGTTAAAGCTGCACCAAAATTGCGCTGTGTGAAAGCACCCAAACACACTGCTTCTGTGTGTAACATCATGGGAAAGTCTAAAGAAATCAGCCAAGATATCAGGAAGAGAATTATGGACTCGCACAAATCTGGTTCATCCTTGGGTGCAATTGCCAGAGACCTGAAGGTGCCTTGTTCATCTATACAAACAATTATAAGCAAGTACAAACAAGATGGGAATGTCCAACCATCATACAGCTCAGGAAGAAGACGGGTTCTGTGTCTCAGAGACGAACACGCTTGGATCCGACATGTGCATATCAACCAAAGAACAAAAACAAAAGACCTTGTGAAGATGCTAACGGAAGCTGGTAAGTTTGTTTCATTATCCACAGTGAAATGAGTACTGTATCAACATGGGCTGAATGGCCACTCTGCCAGTAAGAAGCCATTACTCCAAAAGAAACATATAAAAGCCAGATTAATGTTTGCAAATGCACACAGGAAAAAAGACCTACATTTTTGGAGACATTCAATTTTAGTTTTGTCAGACCACAGGACATGTTTGGCCATAATGACCATTGTTACCTTTGGAGGAAAGAGGGAGAAGCTTGGAAGCCTAACAACATCATCTCAACTGTGAAACACGGTGTGGTAGCATCATGTTGTGGGGTTGTTTTTCTGCAGGGGGGACTGGTGCACTTCACAAAATAGATGACATAATCACGAAAGAAGATTATGTGGCAATACTGAAGCAACATCTCAAGACATTAGTCAGGAAGTTAAAGCTTGTGTGGAAATGGATCTTCCAAATGGACAATGACCCAAAGCATACTGCTAAACTGGTTAAAACGTGGCTTAAGTATAACCAAGTCAATGTTTTGGAGTAGCCATCACAAAGCTCTGATCTCAAGCCTATTGAAAATGTATGGGCAAAACTGAAAAGGCAATGTTACCTACAAACATGGCTCAGTTGCGCCAGTTCTGTCAGGAAGAATGGGCCAAAATTCCTACCAACTATTGTGAGAAGCTTGTGGAAGGATATCCAAAACGTTTGACCTAAGTCATACAGTTTAAGGGCAATGCTACCAAATACTAATGAAATGTATGTTAACTTTTGACTTTACAGAAAGCAATAAAAATCCTTTAAGAAATTCTCTCTCATTATTCTGGTATTTGCAGATAGAAATAATTTGGTTCCTAATTGACCTAAATCGGGTAAGGTTTATTATGATTTCTTGTCAGATAGTGAGAAAAACATGCATATGTAGTGTATGTAAACTTCTGGTTTCAACTCTACATACCTCTGTGTGGCATAGTCCAACCATGTATGGAACTGTAAAACGACCATGCGTATGAGCCATTAGGTTTTGTATAAATCAGACTGACTAGCCCAGATCCAATAATTACCTGAATATGCGCTATTGCTAGAAAATCAGAAATTAAATTCATATATATCAAATCACGTAGCTGATTATTGACTTATGCTCAGCATAATGGTATTTAAATAGAAATACATAAAATGTAGAAATACATTTCAGGATGATTTAAGTTATCTTCAGATTCAGAGTGGTTATACATGATTAGAAAAAAAGGATGTTTTTTTTTTCCCTGCCCTGCTCCTGTCAATGCATGTTTCTAGTATGGCAGCTTATACAGTACACAGTGGAGTCACATTATTATGACCAAACAGAGTAACAGCCGGGAAAAGAAAACAGCTAGGGGGGTGGTGTGATCAATAAATGTCCTGTTGGGTTTTGTCACAGGACTGGACCCATATGATGCCCTATAGCGCTGGGGGTGGTAGAGCAGGATCCATAAATCAAAAACGATATTGGGGTGGTCCCCAGTGCCAATTGGGTTCTAGCCTGGCTTAGGGCACCAGGGTAGTACTTGGAAGTCTTGGTCATGCTCTCCTCGGACATTTCTTGGTCTTTGGCATGTCACATTGTCTTGCTGGAAGATCCCATCCGCCCTAGGGAAAACAATCGTCATTTATGGTTGCACATGATCTTCATGGGGGAAAGATCTCTTCTTGAGGAGAGCCACCAATAAATTGACTGGTGTGAGGATTTACTCGCCTCTCAGACCTCACGAGTTTTGCATAAGCAAAGGCTTTGGGAAAAGAGTGAGGAACTCCCAAAGCACTCTATTGGATGTATTTTCCCCAATTTAAATTGTAGCTCGCAGGACTTTGCAAATGAAAAAATTTGAGCCAAACCAATAAATTCACTACGACGCTGTTTCGGGAATTTGCCCCCTTTTCAGGCAGTAAAAACTTAGGGTTTTGGCGGTGAGGGCGAAAGTGGCGAAGGGGAAAGACCTTCCGGGGAACCACAACAAAATTGGTTGGGTGTGGGAAACTCGCCTATCAACCTCATGCTGTTTTTCAAAAGCAAATTTATGGGAAAAGAGCTAGGAAGCCACAGCCCACTCTTTGGTGTAGTTACCCAATTCACTTTTATTCGAGGAGCTTTGCAAAGTGAAAAAATTTTGGCAAACCAGTTAAGTTCGATCCCAGACAGCTTTTTCGGGTTTAAAAAAAAAGTAGTGGGTTGATAGGCGAGAAATCCTCACTTAAACCAAATTTATTAGGCTTCCTCAAGGAAATTTTTCCCCCTTCTAACCACTTTCCCCCCCACCCGACAAACCAAAAATTTTCTCCCTTTGCATGACAGGGCAAATACCCCGGAACAGTGTCTGCATCTGAACAAAAGGTTTGGCTCAAATTTTTTCATTTTTCAAAGCTCCTCGAGCTACATTGTGAATTGAGGAAACACACCAATGATGCGCGTGGAGTTCCTCCCCCTTTTTCCCATAACCTTTTTGCTTCATGATCTTTCAGGGAAAGATTCAACCCAAAAAAAAAATTTGAGAGTACCTTCCACAGGAGAGTGGCCCAAAATCCCCGTGAAAACTTCCCAATCCTAACGATGCCCCCACCACTTGAAATTCTTCCAGCAATGATTGCAAGGTGTTTTTTTTCTCAACATTCCTCCTGACACCCAATGCCCATCCTTCATAAAAGCGGGAAACATGACTCCCAGAAGACACCCTTTGCAATAAGGCCCAATTTCTGTCATAAAATGGGGATCTTTTCTGCGATGTAACTTCACTCAAGGTGTAGGGGACCCCCTTTTGCGCAGGTCCCAAGCCCAACAAAGATTACTGAACTGTTGTTTTAAACATACATCTGGTAGCCACCTAGTTCATTTTGGTGGAGAGCTGTTCCACTGTAGCGTGTCTGTCCGCTCTCACACATCTTTGTAGTCGACGTTCATATTTCATACCAATGGCACATGGCTTATTCACAATGGTGCCTTTTGTCCACTCACCATACACTTTCACCAAAGCAGCTCACAAATAGTTCACAAACTTCCCACTTTCAGAAATACCTTCAGCCTTGGCCCAAGCCCCATTAATCATCAGTGAAACCGAAAATCACCCCTTTTTGGGGGCCCGTTAAACCCGGGCTTTTTTTGGCCGGTTTGGGCCGTATGCGCCCGGGATTTGCGCTGCATACGGCTCCAATCCGTCGCAGTAAATTTTACGGTAATCCACATTCCATAGAGAACATGGATTCTTCGTCCTCCCTCGGGAATCCGCCGGGCGGGAGAAAGTCACCTGCACATTACCGGGCCAAATCCCGGCCGGGATATGCAAGTTAGGGGCCGCGCGGGCGCGCCCCCCCGCCCCCGCACCCCCCCCCTTATTCAAGCCGGAATTGCGAGCGAAATCCAGCTCGCAATTACGCTTGAATAACCCCGTGTGAAAAACCGGGCCTTACAGAAAAAAGTAAAAAGGGATATTTGCAACAGTTTATGTACCTTTTATACCCACCAAGCCAGCTTCCACACTTGATTTCCTAGTTGAGCTCGGCTTTTTTGACATAAAAAGTAGGAAGTTGTCATAATAAGTACTCGATACATCACGAAAAAAAAAAAGAAAAAAAAAAAAGCTTTTTCATTTTGGGAAACCACGGTCGGGGGGCCCTCATCCCTCCCCTTTTTGTTTCTTTTGCGGGGCACAATTCGGATAGCATGTTAAACTGGGGGCCCGTCAATGATCTTGGCACAGAGCTTGCCATACAGCAGCTGTGACTAACACATAACCTGTCTGTTCTGCATAGCTTCCTTTACGTTTTTCGTAATAGACATGCGCTGAATACTAGAATACTTTCCCTACAGTTCCTGGATAAATTAGTACATCTCAGTATCCTACACAAACATATTCTGTGCCGACAGTAAAAGTTAACACATACAGGAAACACAATGACTCACATATGGGTATAATTACTGATGCCTGGCAACCTCTATTTCTGTATTGTTCACCAAACACCACAAAACAACAACCCACACACCAAGCATGCTGCAGGCACCTCTACCCTTACTGGACGCCACCCTCCCCCTCTGTGTTCAACACTGCAGGTCGGAATGTGAGAAGCACATTCCGCACAGTACCGAAATTCCATCCTGAGGATTCACTTCCCAAGCAGTCCCCTGGGCTCCACTCCTGCCCAATTACCTGCCAGTGTTCTCACAATGAATGATAACATGGACATTTATCAAGGCAAGGCTATGTCTTTCTGTAAAAGACATGCATCTTTAAACTGGTTTGGGAGCTGTGTTTTAGAAGACGGAACTTTTGGGGTACTCCCAAAAAGAAACTAAAGGGGGGTATTGGCCACCTGGGGGCGGGGGGCAAGGGAAGCTTTTGAGCAGGGAAACAATGGTAAGTTAAAAGAGGCCTTTATAGAGATGGCGAACATTAAAAAGTTTAGTTTGATTAGAACCTCGAACTTTAGTGGTTCGGTTTTTAGGTTCTATTTGAACTAAAATCGAACCCCATTAACATGTTCAAAGGCTTAAAAAGGGCTTTTTTCGGGCCCAATTAGCGCCGAAGCGCCAATTACGGGCCGGAAAAAGGCCATTTTATTTCGTAATTCAACTCTAGAGAAATGGATTACGTCTCCCCTCCCCCGCCCCGCCGAACCGGCCCCGGGGGGGGAATAATTGCATGTGAATTACTAGGGCAAAAAAAGCGCCGCTGGCAAATTTAAATCTAAAGGGCCGGCGAAGTGCGGTGTATGTCCCCCCCCCCCCCCCTAAGGGTAATTGGGGGGGCGAATTTTGAAAAATTTTAAATGTTTAAATTTGGGGGTGTTTTGGTTTCACTTTAGGTGAGGGGTGGGAAATTTTTTAAAGTAAAGGATTTTGGTTTAGTTTGGTGGAAAAAATTGGAGGAAAATATTATTTTTAAAGGTTGGTGAAGGGAATTGAAAGGGGGAGTATTGAAGGGGGGCAGGGTAAGGGTCTACGGGCCTGCACCCTTTGGGGGGGCCCAAAAGCCCTTTGACCATGAAATTTGGGGAAAGGGTGTATACAAATTTTTGAACCCCCAAAACGCAAAAAACTGAACTTTTGGGCATGATAAAAATTTAGCAAATCCAACACTCTGTATAATATATCCATGTTTAAAAAGATTTGGGTTTTGAGCCTGTAAAGTCCCCAAATAACAGTTTTGGGGTGTGGGAAAGATGCAGCCACAAAACCAAACCCCCAACTATTGATGTCTTGGAAGGAAAACTATCTAACTAACTAAAGAGCATCTGTACAGACAGAAGGGGGGCTGAAAAAGGGGGTTTTACAAGGCAAAACAGTGAAATATATAAAACATGGTCTTGTTTTAGCAGCTAATGAGAGCTCTACACCCCCGAGTGTTTTTTTAAAACTTTCTGTGCTTGCACTGATTGGATGGGGCCCAAAAGTAGAAAGCCCCGAAAAAGAAACGAAAAAAGGCTGTCGAACTAAACTTTACTCGAAAGAAAAGTAAGGCTAATTTCATGGCTTATTCACGCCCAAATTTTGGGACGATTACGGGGGTCCATGACGGGGGGGAAGGGGGGGGGGGGGGCGCTCGCTGGCCCCCAAACATCCATTTTCCACGGCGCCCATCCCACCGGGGTAATGTGCATGTCACTTTTTCTCCCCGCTTTGGGTATCCCCCGAGCGGGGAGGGGGTGAAATCCATAGTTCTTTATGAAACGTGGATTACCCTAAGCGGACGGGTTGCAGCCGTATTGCAGCCAAAACGGCGCCAAACGGGTGAAATCCGTCCCAGAATCACCTATGAACGAGGCCCCAAAATGCTCGTTTGGTTCAAGAATTCTACTAAATTAACTTTTCTAAAGGGGGTATCACACTGCCCGTGACCAATCCTGGGTTTGTTTTAGTTAAATCCTTTTTGTTCCCCCCGTAAATAACAATTCTGGAGCCTCTTCTTTTTCTAACACTTTGCTCTTTTTTACCTCGTAAATTTCCCCTGAAAAGTTTATCAATTCGTCAGCTGGGTGTTACCAATTGGGGTTGTCCTGCAAAAGCCCCGACACTGTCCAAAACAGTGCTACAGGGGTTTAGAGACCACTCCTTTGAAAAAGGAATGGGGGAAACCCCCCCATTGCTCATTATAAAATTTCTGGAGAAAAGGAAGGAACAGCACTGCAAATAGAAGATGCTCCAGAAATGCTATTTCACTGGGAACACAAGATCTCTATGAACCCTATGAAATAACAGACATGTCACAGGTCTTCTGTAAGGATAAAATCAATAGTCATTATTGTCACCTCTGTGGATTTTGAGTGAGGAGTGATTTGAAAAATAGATGTTCTGGGAGGGGAGTAAAAGTGAAGGACAAGGTTTAGATAAGAATAGATGGGCAGGCTTAGAGAGGGTTTGTAAAGCAAGTAGCCGAGCACAGTGCAGGGTAGTCTTACACAGGGAGACAGATCAAGTTGTTTAAAGGGAACCTGTTAGGTGGTTTAAGCTGCCTTATTTGGAAGCAGGATAGGATGGAGGGAGAGAAGCTGAGCTCCGTGATATATAGGTGTCTCATTTTCTAACCGGAAAGGCTAGAAACGTCCGGATATGGCGGATCCTCTGGGCCCACCGCGGGTGCAGATGGTAACACACGTGGTGGGTAGCCGAAGTGCAGGACTGGATAGCCGGACACTGGTGACGGGTAAACAGAAGGTGTAGCTGTTAAATGGGTGACACAGGGTCCCAGACAGTTAACTGAGGTATTACAGCAGAAGGAATCAGCAAGCAGTAACAGGAGAACAGTACGTCAGGAAACAGCAGTGAATACGCATGCGCTGGACAGCGCAGGGCTAATGCAAAGGTTCACTGGAAACTCAAGGGTTAAACAACAGGAGCGCAGCAAACAGAGGTCTAGCTCAAAGGATGGACACCAACGAACTGACACAAGGCTAGGGAAGATAGTTCCTTAAAGGGGTTGTCTCGCTACAAAGAATAGCTTTCAAATTGTAGGGACACAAAATAAAGACATATTCCAAATATATTGCTTTGTTCCTCTGTTTTCCCTAAGGAGATACAAGTTAATTTATGACCTCCCTGGGTATTTCAGTTCCCTCAGTAAACTGACTGTAAAAAAATTCTCCCCTGCTGTTTGTTCAATGAGATAACAGTGAGTAAAAATCATCACACAGGTCACTGCAGTGTCCTGTGCTGCTCAGCAGTAAAAGTTGATTTATGTAAAAAAACAGAACTGTAATTAGGGCTTTTGTTTTGGGGATCAGATAAGAAGTCCTGTTAGTAGTTTGAGAAGCTAATCTGATCTAATTAGCATCTGAAAGCACAGCACAGAGCTGTACAAGCATGGAGCTGTATGCAAATGAGTCAGTCTGAACCAGGAAGTGACAGAGTATTTCATTCATGCATTCTCTGAAACTCTGAAGGGAGACAACTCCTTTAAGAAGGCAGAGGTCACAGGTCACTGAGCTAGACATAGGAACACTGTCTCTTTAAATGCAGTGCAGTGACGCGTGCGTGCCCCTAGAGGGAGCACGTGTGCGCACGGGACGGCAGGGAGCTGGAGGAAGCAATGGAGACTCGAACCTGCCAGCAGGAACTGCTGCAGGACAGACAGGAGCCGGGACAGGTAAGTGACAAGAGCCAGGGACACTAGAGAATGCCACAGCAGTGGCTGGGTCACGGGAGACACCACCGTTCCAGCCCTGCCACAGCCCCAGTGTTCCCCCCATACTCTCACTGGTAACATCACATTCATGGATCACATGATGCCGCAGCCAATCACTGACCTCTGAGGTCACATTTGTACATGCAGTCATGTGACTGCTGAAGCCAGAGATTGGCTGCAGCATCATGTGATCAATGAATGTGATGTAATCATTGAGGGAATGAGGGGAACACTGGAGCTCTGGTAGGGATGAATTGATAGTAATGGGAGAGGGATCCATGGGTTAATTTTCTAAAGCCTGATTTAATATAGTATCATGCTATATATCCTGCACAGTAAACGACATAAAAAAAAGTACCCAATGCCAGATTTGTGGGTTTTTTTTGTGTCAAAAAGACTCCACATTGATAACAATAAAAAATAGACCTCACACCATGATAAAAAAACAATCATCACAAAGCTCTGGCTGTTATTGATCTCCGAAAATGGTGATGCAAAGCAATTTGTTTTTTAAAGTTTTTATTTTTTAAAAGTAGTGAAAAATAATAAACTATAGTTTTGTTATTGCTGGAATCAGACAGACCCGCAGAATACAGATAGCATGTCATTTATACTGAACGGTGACCCTTCCTAGCCCCCCACCAAAATGGCGCAATTGTATATTTTTCATGCTTCACCCCAGAGTCGAGACTGTTGTCTGTTAAAGATTTTGCTATATCATCCCACATATACTACTTGACCACCCTTACATGTCTATGATACCACTGCTGTGACATCTTCGTCATATCACTATTTGCATGATTTCTGAGCTGGAACATTTCGGGGGGGATTATCCCTGCACTGTGCTGGAGTGGGATTTCCTTTCACTCATTGCTATAACATCCCATGAATGTTCCACTCCTCTTGAACACCTTGTATAGATATATTTGATCTGAATCATTGATTGTTATACATTTCATTCCTTATCTTGTACTAATCCTGAGTCACAGCCTTTATCCTGTAGTAGAAAGCTGCCTTCAGCTACAATTTGTTAGCATTGTACATATTCACCTGGTTCAACATCAAGCATGGTAAATTGAGCTTTAAAGGGTAACTATCATTTTTACAAGCTTTTGAGATGTTCTAATGAGATCCCTAATGATTGCTAGTATGAAGGGGCAGTTTTAACATTATAGCCATTAAAAGACCTTTGAAACCTCCGAGAGGAAGGGTAGAGTGAAGGAGCTTAAAGTGGTTGTATTATTACATTAAATGGTCTTCAGAATAAGGGAACAGTGAAAACAAGCAACTTTGCAATTGGATGTCATTCTCAAAGCTGTCTTGTTTTTACCATCTCCCTTATCTTCGTCTTCTGTAAACACTGTTCCCCAGTACATTTCGGATTCCACCTCCTTTCATTTCATTGGCTGATGGCTCTACTAACTTACATTCTGTCTGGCCCCCGGTTGTATTCACAGGAGCGTGCATTCCTGCCTCTCTCACTCAGAATAAGGGTCCGGGAGCATTTCACTCTGCAAAGCCAGCAGCTGCACAGTAACCCTGCAGCTGCTTCTACAATCAGAAAACAGCAGAATTGTGCCTCAGTGGATAATGCTTCTGCGTGTAAACATAGAAAGGAGACAAATTTGTGCTGCTCTGGATGAGTTCATAGAAGACTGGATTAACTGTAACAAACCCCAGCTGTGAGAGGAGAAAAGATCAGTGCTCTGATTTATACAAAACTGTCTAGACTGAATTGCGGAGTGTGCTATGTAAACAAACAGCTCTTACAAAATAAGACTGCATAGGGAGAGGAACTACACAGTGACTTGGACTCAGACAGAGGGGGAGGGAAGAGAGCAGGGATGTGCTATCCCCTTCCACTGATCTCAAACAAACACACTGACTCGGGAGCGAGCATGAACAGTGAAGGGGGGGGATGATGTCATCCCCCTTCAGTTAAGAAACACCCAGCTGGGAGGGGAAGAAACGCTCCTGGATTTGAAGAGCTGAGAAACTGAAAATACAATGAAACACACGAACTGATGACGCGATAAATCCCTTTTAAAGGGGTTTTGCCACAATGTAATGTTGACGTGGGATCCTCCAAAATGGGTATTTAATCACTTTCTAAATACATGTGATTACAAAAAGTGAAGCCTGTGAGAGCTACAGCATTGCTCAGTCCCCCCTTAGTTTCCTGAATGTTTACATTAGACACGACCAGGACACTGACAGGAGCTGATCTGGCCGCAATTACATGTTTGCACTTCTTATCTGATGACAGAGAACATGAAGGTGCTTGCAAGAGACTGGGGAGAAAAAGCAGTGAATGAGCCTGTGTCTTTTGTATAGAATCCATTGGTTGTAATGTAATTATTTGAGTAAACATTGCAGACGCTCCCTTCTTCCTCACTCTGTGCTCACCCCCCTCCCTCTCACCCCTTCAGCCGTTCAAGGGCTCAGCATGCTTTGTTTATCTTCTCTCCTGAGCAGATAAGAGGTAAAGAACTCACTTCGTGGCAAAACCCCTTTAAAGAAAGGGAAACATTTTGGATGCTAAAAATGCATGCTAGGTTTCCCTTAGGTAAGAATTTTAAGTACGATCTTTAATATACTCATTCATTTATGAACTTCTGTAAGTTTCACTATGTAACTACAGGTGCTTCTCAATAAATTAGAATATCAGCTAAAAGTTTTTTTTTTTTTTCAGTAATTCAATTCAAAAAGTGAAACCCATATATTATAGAGTCATTACAAAACCCAAAAGTTATTATCTCAGAAAATTAGAATAATTAACCCAAAACACCTGCAAACGCTTCATAAGCTTTTTAAACAGTCGTGTAGTCTGGTTCAGTATGCAACACAATCATGGGGAAGACTGCTGACTTGACAGATGTCCAGAAGGCAATCATTGACACACTCCACAAGAAGGGTAAGCCACAAAAGGTCATTGCTGAAGAAGCTTGCTGTCCACGGATTCCTGTATCAAAGAATATTAATGGAAAATTGACTGGGAGGAAAAAGTGTGGTAGAAAAAGCTGCACAAGCAACTGGGATATCCACAGCCTTGATATGATTATTAAGAAAAGGCCATTCAAAAATTTGGGGGAGATTCACATGGAGTGGACTGCTGTTGGAGTCCGTGCTTCAAGAGCCTCCACACACAGACGTATCCAGGACATGGGCTACAAGTGTTGCATTGCTTGTGTCAAGACACTCATGACCAATAGACTTCATACTTCCCTCTGCTGACAAGCTTTTTTGAGTTTTGGTGCAGTTTCAGGGTGCTTTCACACGGTGCATTTTTGATGCGTTTTTTTTGTGCAAAAATGTACAGTATTAATTCCTGTGCCTTTCTGCACAGGAAAACGCATCCGAGAAATGCATCAAAAATGCACCAAAAAAGCACCAAAAATGCAGCTGCGTGTGAAAGCACCCTTAACTGTGCTCCAATTAAACTGCCTTTAGTTCCAGAAAGCTTCTTTCGGTTGTCTAAATTGTTCAGAAAAGAGTTTTTCAAGTAAGTAATCAATGACTATGTTTGAAGTCTTGTGGATTATAAACACACTGATTACTCACTTTCCAAAAAGTTTAGATAAGTGAAAAAAGCTTGCTGGTAATATAGGCAGCTTAACTGGAGCACACTTAAAACTGCACTAAAACTGCACTGTGTGAAAGCACCCTTACGGCCAGAAATACAGTCCAGTACCCACTTTATTTGTACTGTCAGTCTTCACAGTGCTTCTTATCTGCTGTGCAGCGTCTCTGTTAGGAGTACCCTACTGCTTGCAGATATTCTGGGGCTGAGAAGGAGCTGGAAGAGTTAAGTGTTGAGGCTCCTCATCCTGTGAGCATCTTTTATCTTATAAGTCATCCCGCTGTGCCTTATCACTGGTCTCCCTGTTTGAGTTGTTCCTTCTGCCATGTGGTCCCTTCTCTGCCTTATGCAAGGGGGAGACTTCATCCTCTTCTCCTTAGAATACAGGAATAAAAATGGCGGACCCGGCGCATGTGGAATTTGAAAGAAAGCCAAGGTGCTGACTTATAGGAAGATGTCTTTAATTCTTAAAAGATGCAGGGGTGATAGACCCCCGCACCATAAAAAACTCAGGACAATAATCAAAAAACCCTGAGTATTGTCCTGAGTTTTTAATGGTGCGAGGGTCTATCACCTTGGCTTTCTTTCAAATTCCACGTGCGCCGGGTCCGCCATTTTTATTCCTGTATTCTGATCTATCCGGCGTTCATCTGAGCACCGGAGGGAAACGGGGACAGCTGGCCTGTGGGCACGGCACCAAAAAAGATGCAAGCGCATATGAGAGTTGTGCCTCTATAATAAGAGCGCAACCTCAGAAGGTAAGCACATCTACCTATTTTTCCAGCTGTTCTCTATTTTTTACTGTCTTCACTATTGTGCGCCCCCTTTGTGTTTTTTTCTTCCTCTTTTCCTCTGTCCTGCCTGTCTGTTATTCACAGGCCAAATACAATTACACTTGGGCCAGATTTGTCCTATTGGTCTGAGTTTGACATCCCTGTTGATACTCCTGTACCACAGCTGGAAAAAGGGGTGTGGCATATGTAGATGGGTGTGGCTTCACTAGATAGGATGTAATTTAGGGTGCACCACAATTTTTCCGCAGTTAGAAGCATAAAGAAAGCCAACTTAATCCATGTATTGTCTTCCTTCAGGATGAAGTTTCCTGCCATCATTTGAGCCCAAAGTTCTTTCTCATGCATACATCAACCAGATGTTTTCTCTTCCAGAGTTCAGTTGTGACTGTAGCTCACAAGAAAACAAGACATGGGACCCTATAGATATCAGTAAATGTCCAAGAATATATCTGGGCCCCAAACCTCTTAAGAATCTCTTCCAGGTCCAAGAGGATTTGAAGAACTTCCAAAACCTCAATATATCCAATGGATCCAGAGAGATGATATCAGATGCCTTTATGTCTGGAGGTCTAGAGTTGGCCTCCATCCTTAGGACTCATAGTACTAGGCCAGACACTTTTACTTGCCACTTATAGTATTCCAAAGGTCCTGAGGTCCGTATAAGAGGTCCCTCCCTAGAGGATCTACTTGCTATATTGTGTTGCTGACATAGACACAAGGGAATTTTAAGTTTTAGAATGTTAATGTTTTCCCTTAGTCCTGTTAGAGGTTATATCAGATGCCTATATGTCTGGAGGTCTAGAATAGAGCTCCATCCTCAGAACTCATAGTACTAGGTCAAATGCTCTGTTTCCTCTTAGATATTCCACAACTTCTCAACAATGAAGTCAGTACAGCCACCAAAAATCACACAAATACGGACTAAAACAAATTACCTTTATTAAATATTACATAAAAAGTGAAAATATTTAAAAACACACCAATTAGTAACTGAACAGGGTTAAACAGAAGCCAGATATGGATGGGTGCAGATTTCATTCAAATAAAACAAAATGTAATATTGTAATAAGACTGTGCATGATATCCACCAGTACTAGTACCAGTACAGGTATATGAGAATGGGTTAGATTGTTCATGGTTTCTATGGGATAATAGTTTAACATATGTGTTTGGGGTGTATATTTTGTGTCACTTGATCTAGATTACCCGAATTTTTCACCCTTCTATTACCATGGTTTGATAAGGGAAACAGAACAGTCCATTTCAATATTACATTTTGTTTTTTTGAATGAAATTACCATCCATTCGTTTTATTGGGTTCTGTGCAACCCTGTTCAGTTACTAATTGGTGTGTTTTTAATTTGTTTTTTTCTAAGGGCCCCCTTCACACGGGTTATTTCCGACGGGTTGGGGCCGTATTCCCCCCCGGGTTTGCCTTCAATACGGCGCCAATCCGTCGGAGTCATTCGGAAAACCACTGCTCTCAAAGAAAAGTGGATTCCTCGCTCCTCCCCCCGGGAAAACGCTGCGGGGGGAGGGGAAAGTGACATGCACATTATTTACGGCGCGGGTGCGCCGTAACAATGCATTGTCTATTGGGGCTGGGAGCGGCGCCCCCGCCGCGCTCCGGCCCTTGCCCGTTCCGCCCCTTATTCACGCGGATTTTTTGCGCTCATACGGCGCACAAAATCCGTGGGAATTAAGCCGTGTGAACACGGCCTTAGTCTTATTAGCAGCACAAGGCTTGGTTGCTATATTTACTAACAAGCTCCAAACTGCCTTTAGATAGAACATTAGCAGAAGAGCTGTTGCTTTGGGAGCTTCTTGGACTATGGTTTCCATGGCCAAGCAGCAGAACACAAGCCTAAGAAAACCATGTACAATGCCAAAGACCATAAAACTGGCTGGAGTGATGTATAGCATACCATCATAAGGAGCAGTGGAAGCATGTTCTCTGGAGTAATGAATCATGCTTCACCAAATGGCAATTTGTCAGATGACTTAAAGCTTGCTGGATTCCAGAACACTTTCCATCCACGTTTACTCTGCCAGCTATGAACTTGTGGAGAAGGACTTTTTTCATGGTTTCAGCTAAGTCCCTTAGTACCAAGGAAGGAAAATCTTATTGGTACAGGATATGACATTCTAGAGAATAGTTTATTTTTAACAATACATCAGATGTCCATATACAGGATCATTGACACAGTGAAAGAAGAGCTTTGTGAGGCCCATAAAATGGTTTACGTAATATGGTGCACTGCAAATGGAATTGCATGGGCATCCTTGGGATGAATTGGAATGCCAACTGTTATGTGAGATATAAGTGCCATATTCTACATCTAATCCTCCTGGAAACGTAAATCTGCTATAGCAGCAAAGGTGGCATGCCGTGGTGGTGGGGTTAAACAATATGTTCAGTAGGTACACACTTATGTGATGTTAGGATGATATAATTTTAGGCCAGGTTCACACCTGCATCTTAAAAGGGGTTTTCTCACCATGTTGTTTCACAGTCACAGGCAGCTTCAGACTCACACTTTGTGGTTAGGCTGTGGGCGGGTCTATAGCAGTGATTTGCATATCAGATCTGCTATTCCTTGCTGAGCCTGTTACAGTGAGGTGACTGCAGGAGATTTAATCTAGTTAGCAAAGCTATAGACCTTCAATGAGTGAAAACAAATGCTTATCAAAGGTGAACGATCTAATCTTGTTAGAGATAAAGATTGTTCTCCTCTGACCATGGTGAAGTCACTCCATGCTCTCTGTCTAATCAAATAAAGGGAGATATGGACGGTAACTTTGAGACTCTTATCTTTTGACCATGCTAATATCAAAAGAGCAATGTCTTGAGTAAAAGTCTTCATTTACCTCTCCCTACATGTTAAAAAGCTAATCATTGTAGTGAGAAAGTCCCTTTAAGAAGTGTGAGTGCTGCTGCTTCTTCAGATTGGGGATTACTGGGGCTCTTAGAGATAGGGAGTACATTGAACATATTATAAAAGGCTCATAGGTGAGGCCCTACAACACATGTACAGGAGAGACCTTCACAAAGATTTTTTTTCCACATCCCAGACTCAGCTCCACACAGTGAAGAGCCCCCACTCCCTGCACACAAGAATTAATAAATCCAAGGCTGATAGGCTGGAGTAAAATTAAAGGAACAAGCTTTTTTTTTTTTTGCTTCAATTTCTCTCCTGATCTTAATAATGTCATAGGCAGGAGTCTACCCTGCCTATCCTGGTTCCGCCAGACCCGCCCTCATCATCCTCCCCGTATAGTTCCATATAGCAGCAGGGTGATGTTGAGGCAGTGGGGCATGAGAAGCAGAGGTGGTTGTGGGACAGGCACAGTGTGAGCGGTACAGAAAGGGGGCGGCATGCTTACTCTGTACAGCAGGATACACATATATCTATAGATCTGGAGACAAGCCTGATGGGAACACTGGAAGCAACAAGCTACAGGAAATGTGACATAGTTACTCTCAAGTACACGCTCACCAGCACGTGACTGGGGGCCACTGCAATGGGGTAGAGTTATTTCCACTTGCGCTCACCTCTCACTCAGGTAGCGAATCAAGCATAAATCGTACCACAAGACAGTTCCAGCACCCCAAAAAATACACGCTGCCACCACCTTCCTTCAATAATCAAAAAGGAATCAGCTGGAAGGAGTCTGATTCCTAACAGATATTTTAAAAACACGTAAAAAATGCGTACAGGCTCAACTCACTGCTCTCCAGCAGCTACAAAAGAAAATACACTCCTTCAAGGAAATGGATCCGTGCAACAACAAGAACTTACGTATTAAGGCTAACTTTAATTTTAAAATGATTTTCAGTGCTTACATAAACAGAATCTAATAACAATGAATATGACATACACATCAATCAGTTATGAAAATAAAAGGGATAAAAACTTAGAAGATTTCACACTTACAAGGTGTTTCAGCCTTCAGATCCAAGGGGCATGGATGAAAGAAGAATGGGACACAGCTCAATCTGAAATTGAACCCCAGGCTATGAACACCGGTTTGAGTGTGTCCACATGTATTATACCTGACCAGGTTCCCCCGCCACTCTCATACTTGCCTACTCTTTTACTGGCTGAAGTTATTTTGAGGTGGGTGTATACAGGATTGTCTTATGAGGGTTGTTGCGTACTAACGCCACTAGATGGCAATCATGGACTGCGCTTCTGCTGGGGCAGGTCAATGAAAGGGTTTTTTGGAGGGGGGGGTCAAAGGTGACATCTGTTAAACTTTCTGTATGGAGATTGTTTATGCTAGAGTTGTAAAATCTAGGGCTTATCAGATGTGCACTGGGCTGTAGCCACACTATACAGGATACAGACCCATGCTATACATTCCTTTCACACAGAGAGGGATGATGACTCACAACCTGAGACATGGTTTTAATGAACAAGTCAGAATACATGTAATTTTCAGGGTACTACATCACACCTCCCCCTTTTGGAGTGGGCGTGGGGGACTGGCTCACCTGCCATCCCCTGAGCCCGCCTCCATACTCCCCTGGCGAGAGAGACCATCTGCATTACCATGTTCAATGCCCTTTTTATGTTGTACGGTAAAATCATATTGCTGCAGCACCAGGCTCCACCTGAGCAGCTTACCATTGTCGCCAGCCACTCTGTTGAGCCAGCTGAGCGGGTTATGGTCGTTGACCACCATAAAGTTGCGTCCATATAGGTAGGGTTGTAGTTTCTTTAGAGCCCACACGATTGCCAAACACTCCTTCTCAATTGTAGCATAGGTGACCTCCCTTGGCAGGAGCTTCCTGCTCAGGTACAGAACTGGGTGCTACTCCCCCTTTGGGTTCACCTGACTGAGGACCGCACCTAGTCCATAGGTGCTGGCGTCAGTTTGGACCACGAAACCTACGGGAGAAGTCCGGAGCTGGAGGAACAGGTGAGCTGGCCAAGGCAAAGCCTTTGTGCGGTAAGGGCCTGCTCACATTAGGGGGTCCAAGAGACAATTTGGGGAAGTTTTTTCTTGGTGAGGTCCGTTAGGGGCTTGGCCAGGGCACTGTAGTTTGGCACAAACTTCCTGTAGTAGCCAGCTGTACCTAGAAAGGACATCACCTGTTTTTTAGTTTTGGGAGTGGGGCCAGGCTGTAATCGCCTCGGGTCTTTTCTGGTCAGCGCCTTAGCATTCCACCCCCCCCACGGTCCCGTTGTCCCCAAATAGTTGTACCTATGGCCATGGCTATTGACACTTCCCTGGTTTAAATGGTCAGACCTGCAGTTTTTGGGCCTCTCTAGGACTTGGGGACAGATGTGTAAGGTGCTGCTCCCAGGAATTGCTAAAAAAATGGCTATATCTTTCCAGATATGCAACGGCGAACCATCAAAATCCCTCAAGCAGCTGATTGACCAGGCGCTGAAATGTGGCAGGGGCATTTTTCATACCGAAGGGCATGACTAAAAATTCATACAGCCCAAAGGTGTGATGTAGTACCCTGAAAATTACATGTATTCTGATTTGTTCATTAAAACCATGTCTCAGGTTGTGAGTCATCATCCCCCTCTGTTGTAAAAGGGAAAATTTTATAGCATGGGTCTGTATCCTGTATAGTGTGGCTACAGCCTAGTGCACATCTGATAAGCCCTAGATTTTACAACTCTAACATAAACAATCTCCATCCAGAAAGTTTAACAGATGTCAACTTTGAAACCCCCCCCCCCCCAACAAAAAAAACCCTTTCATTGACATGGCCCCAGCAGAAGCGCAAGTCCTTTGATTGCCATCTGGTGACGTTAGTACGCAACAACCCTCATAAGACAACCCTTTTTACACCCACCTCAATATAACTTCAGCCAGTAAAAGAGTAGGCAAGTATAGAGAGGCGGGGGAGAACCTGGACAGGTATAAGACATGTGGACACACTCAAACCGGTGTTCATAGCCTGGGGTTCAATTTCAGATTGAGTTGTGTCCCATTTCTTCTTTCATCCATGCCCCCTTGGATCTGAAGGCTGAAAAAAACATTGTAAGTGTGAAATCTTCTAAGTTTTTATCCCTTTTATTTTCATAAAATGATTGATGTGTATTGTCATATTCATTGTTATTTAGATTCTGTTTATTTTAAGCACTTGAAAATCATTTTAAATTTTAAAATTAGTTCTGTAAGAGGGTGTAATCTTCAAAAAAGTACGCAAGTTTTTAGTAAAGGGAATATTGCTTAAACAAAGCAAATGTGAAATAAAAAGAAAAAAATATCCCACCGCTCTGCCACCAATTTGTCACGTAACGCTCCCAAATTGACGGGGGCCACTGAATGGGGTAGATTTTTATTTCCACTTGGCTCACCTCTCATAGGTACGAATCAAGCATAAATCGTCCCACAAGACGTTACAACCCCAAAAAATACACGCTCCCACCCCTTCCTTCAATAATAAAAAAGGGAATCAGCCGAAGGGTCTGATTCCAAAGATTTTTTAAAAACAGTAAAAAATGCGTACGGGTCAACTCATGCTCTCCACAGTACAAAAGAAAATCACCCTTCAAGGAAATGGACCCTTTTGCAAAAAACAAGAACTTACGTATTAAGGGCAAATTTTAAATTTTAAAATGATTTTCAGTGCTTACTAAACAGAATTAATACAATGAAAAATTTAAAAAAAAAAAAAAATAAAAACTTAAAGATTTTACACTTACAAAGGTGTTTCAGCCCTTTAGATCCAAGGGGATGATGAAAGAAAGAAAGGGGGCACAGCTCAAATTTAAATGAACCCAAAGGGGTTTTTAACACCGGGTTTTGGGGTGTCCACATGTCTTATACCCCTTTAGGTTTTTCCCCCCCTTTTCATAATTGCCTACTCTTTTTTCTGAATTTTTTTTGAGGGGGGTGTATACAGGTTGTCTTTTTAAAGGGTTGTTGCGTACTAACGTACCGATGGGAAACCGACTGCCTTTTTGCTGGGGGGTCAATGAAAGGGTTTTTGGAGGGGGGTCAAAGGTGACATTTGTTAAATTTTTGGGAAATGGAGATTTGTTTATGTCAAGAGTGTAAAATCTAGGGCTTATCAGATGTGCATGGGCTGTAGCCACACTATACAGGATATAGACCCATGCTATAATTCCTTTCACACAGAGGGGGATCATGACTCACAACCTGAGACATGGTTTTAATGAACAAATCAGAATACATGTAATTTTCAGGGTACTACATCACAGTTACCCTTTGGTTTGGTTGTGCTTCATCGAAAAAAAAACTGCCTGCAATGTTTTTGATGCAGCACAATCATGCTGAAGGGTGGTTATCACAGATTGCCGGACATATGTGAACCTAAGTATATCAGTTTGCATATCTACGCCCTTGTCAGGGGCGTAACTAGAGAAGTCAGGGCCCCAAAGCAAACTTTTGTATGGAGCCCCCTTTCCCACCCCTTGCCCACCTCCCTGACCACAAACATTTACCAGGACATGCAGTTAGATAATGTAGATAATACAAGGGGCAAATACCTCACCATACATCTCATTTTCATACTTCTACCAAACAAATCCACTATACCAAAACCAATATTAACAATAACACTACTACATATGGACCCAATTACACCGACAGAACATGACCACATGACCGAGCGCTCAAAGCCCTGCCTGCCTTTGAGCGCTTGGGCCGGAGGGCCCGGGCGTTCAGAGGTAGGAAGCGCCGGGCCCCGCAGTAACCTATGGGTAACAAAGTGAGTTTTAGATCTAAACAGGTTCATACTTGTGGCCCTGTTTATCTTGAACAGTGATCAAGCCCCCCCCCCCCCCCCCCCAAAAACAAACAAACAAAAAAAAAAAAAGGGGTTTATTTTTGTGGAACCTTTTTATATGATATTAATGACACATTTGGCGAAATGTATGATTTTTGGCATTTAGACGCCAATTTTTGTGCACATATAAATAGTTGTAAAAATGCGCCTAATTTAAAGAACCCAGTCCACTGCGGGTCATAGATTTAGCGCTTTCTAAACTACAAAGGACCTTCTGGCTCAGGTAAAACCCTTTTAAAATGCTCCCACCTGTTTTAAACAGTAATGGGCCTTGGATTTGCCCTACGAAGCAAAAAATGATAGCTTCGTACGTTTTTAGTGCGGGCCCCCCCTCCCGAAAGGGAGCTAGGGTTTTGGGTTTTTTAAAAAAGGGGCCCTTCATAGAGTTAAAACCCTAATCCTGCAAAAACTTTCTGTTTTTGTAAAAAATTTTGGGCAGAAAAATCTGAAAGGGGGCAAACCCGGGCAGGAAATTTAAAAAGTTTTCAGGGAAACAACTAATGGGGCCCCCCACCTGACTACGTGTAACCCGTTGAATGGCGTTTTCCCCCCACCTGCTCCGTCTCTTCCAGGGAAACCCAACAAAAGCTCCCAAAGTCACCCTTTTTTTTTCCCCTTTTTTTTAAAACTTCCAGGTTACTTCTTTCCCGGCCCCAAATCGTTTTCTGCAGGGAAATTTTCCACAAACAAATCTTAGAATCCTCACTTTTAAAGCTCCTTTCTTATAGGTTATGTCCCCTCAGTAGTAAGCTCTATAGGTCCCCCCTAAGTTTGGAGGAAGATGGGGCCCCCCCAGTTAAAGGGAGGGTTTTATTGGTCCCTCAGGCGGGGATAAAATAGGCCCCCAAAGGTTTGGTTTTTATGTATCGGCCCCCTCAGGAGGTATTATATAGGTTCCCTCAGCAGGATATATGTTCCCCCCAGGCAGGTTTAAAAAGGCCCCCTCAGGCAGGGGGTATATAGCTCCCCCCGGCAGGGGGTATATAGCTCCCTCCCCCAAAGGGAGTTTTAAAGGGCCCCTTTTCCCCGGAAGTGTATATAGCCCCCCCCTTTAACCCCCTAAAGGGAGGTGGTATATAGGGCCCCCCCCAGGCCCGGGGGGTATAAGCTTCCCCAGGCAGGTATATATGTCCCCCTCAGGGGTATAATATAGCTTTCCCCCTCAGGCAGTGGGGATATAGGGCCCCCTCAGGCAGGTTTTGGTTTTTTAGCTTTTTTTCCCTTTAGGCCCCCGGTGGATATATAGGGCCCCCCCCCCGGCTGTGGTATATAGCCCCCCTCCAAAATCCCCCGGGGAGGTTGGGATATAGGGCCCCCCCCCCGGCAGGGGGGAAAATTTGGGCCCCCTCAGGCAGGGGGGTTTTTTAGCTCCCCTCAGGCAGGTTATAAGGCCCCCCTTGGCAGGTTGGGGAAAAAGCTCACCCCAGGAGATTTTAAAAGGCCCCCTTAGGGGAAAACAAATTTGGTATTTTAGTTTCCCCCCCCGGGAGGGGGATATAAGTCCCCTTTAGGGGGGGTGTAAAAGCTCCCCAGGCAGGTTGGCCCCCCTCAGGGTCCTCCGGAAGGTTGTGGCCGCACACCCTTTTTGGGTTTTCAGACTGTGGGGCCCGAAAGGGGAGGCAGCGGTGCCTTAAGGAGCTTCACGGTTTCCGCGGGCCCCTTTTTCTGTCAATTGGGCCGCGGCGGGCCCCCGTCACTAGCGGGCCCCCCCAAAAACCGGGGCGGGGCCCTGATCCCTATGGGGGCCCTTTGGGGGGGCCCCCGATACGTTAAACCCAAAAGGGGGGGGCCCACCACCGGGCCCCCTTGTTTCACACTTTGGGCCCCGGGGCCCCCTTTCGGCAGTAAACCCCCGTACTGCCCCAGCGGCGCCCTGGGCAGTAATAAACCCGCAAGTGGCGGCCCCTTTAATCACATTGGGAAAAAAGAATTTAAAAAAAAACTAAAAAGAAAAAAAAAACGATAAGAAAAACAAAAAAAAATTTTTCATTTTTGGGTTTTAATAAGGGAAAAAAGAAAAAAAAAAATTGGTGATACATTCCCTTTTTAAAAAAATTTGGGGCCCCATTTTTTAAATTGTTCCCAGCAAATAAGACTGTCTTTTTTGCCCAAAGCAACCAATCAGAAACCCGGGTTTTTTTTTTAAAGGAAATTTTTAAAAATGAAAAAAAGAGGCCCTTTTTTTTTAAATTTCAAACAAAAAACAGAGTAGTTCCCGGAAAAGTTCCCTCCAAAAGGGTTTTTGTTTATGTTCCCCTACCCAGTGGGGGGTAGTAGTCTAAAAAAAAACAAAGTGAGGGAAAAGAGGAAAACAAAATGAAAGGGAGGGGAAACTACACAGTAAAATTTACAAATTTTTAAGACTACTTTCCTATTTTCAATTTCAAAAGGGGTCCCCGGGGGGCCTAAACTGGTTCTTTGGGAGGTATAAACAGGGGTGTAAAAAAGCCTATCTGCAGGCATATCTGTTCCTCTTGCTGTCATGGGGAAAATTTGGGGAAAAAAGCAGGCACCACTTTCCTTTTATCGGGAGGTAAATATCGGAAAGCGAAGGTGTGGGGGAGTTTCCAAAAATTTCAAAATTGGGGGCGATTTTTGCCAAAAAGAATGGGGGAAAACCACTGTGTGCCTAAAAAAAATTTTTGTGAAACCGCCCAGTTTTGGGGCCCCTGAAATGGAGGAAGGGTGGCCCTGCAACCTCTGCTATTTAAATTGCATTGGCCCGAATAATTTAAAAATTTTTTAAAGGGAGATTTTGATTGGGCCTACCTTTATTGGGGGGGGTTGCCTTGGGCTTTCGGGTTCACGGGAAAGGATGGACGTTGGCGTTCAGGAAAAAAAATCAGAGAAAAAACACCCTGCAACCATTGCGAAAACACAGGGTGGTGGCGGCAATGTTTAGGGCTGGGGGGGTTTCCCTTTTTTGACATTCTTTGTATTACTCATTCCAAAGTGGGAAAAAAACTCCTTTACCCCAAATTTGGGTTTTAAGCCAAACCTTTAGATTATTAAAAACCCCTATATGTTAAATATTTTTGCCCGGCATCTGGGGGGAAGCCCCCGTTTTCCGGGGGCGAAAAAGGGGTTCCCCAAATTAAAAGGGGTTTTTACTATTTTGGAAGGCTTTTTACCCCCCTTTCCCTGATTTTTTTTTTATTGGGAAAAAAAAAATTTAATTTTTCTCCATCCCCCTTTTCCCCGAGGATCCTTTTTTTCTCCACGAAAAGAGCGCCGGGGCCATTTTTCTTGAACTTCATTGGGGCCAAAAAATCTGATTTTCTTCCTTGAGGGGGAAGGGTTTTTTCCAGCAAGACAATTGAGGGTTTAAAAAGGTAGAAATTTTCTGCATTGGTTTTTAAGAAACATTTTAAAATACTTCCAAGTACTACCCTGACCCGATAATTCCCCAGACTTGAACCCAATTGACCACCACAATGATCATGTTCTCTTTGTGGATCCTCCCCCACACAGCCTCCCGCCCGCTGTAGGAAAGCACTGCAAATCAGCATGGCTCCAGATACCGGGACAGCCTACCAGGACCTTACTGAGTCACTCCCAGCCTGTCTAACTACTTACTGCCTGTGCTGTACACCGTAGTTACATGGATATTTTAGGGTGGTTTAAAAAATAAAAGGGGACACAAAATGCGTAAAAAAACCAAGCCTCCGGTTTAGGACCCTAAAGACAAATATCATAAAAACAATTTTAATAGCAAAGATTTAGTTCAACTGATTTTGGGTCTGGGCAGTTTTTTAAACATTTGTAAAAGCTGTTTTCCCATTCAGCCCCGGGGTTACTGCCACTTTTTGTAGTGTAACTTTACAATTTTTATACTAAGTTTTCACTGCAGGGCCCCAAAGGGGTGCATGTGCCCGCAAGCAAAATCAGAGGATTTCCCCAACTCCCCGCTTCCTTTGCACCAAGTTAAAAAGGAAATTGCTCTACAAAAAGTCTCCCGGGGGAAAACCCGCCCTTTTAGGGCCCTTTAATTGATTCACATTTAAAATTTTCCCCGGGCCCTACGGGATTTTTATAAGTTTTGGGAAACTGGCACAGGGGGCTTTGGAATTTTCCCGGGGAGCTGTTGTGGAGTATGCAATATGATCCAAAACAAATGTCTGCATGAATGTGGGGTGATTGTAAGGTTTTCCCACACCCGTCAAATTTTTTCCACTTTGGGTGTGAAGCCCAAAAACGCCCCCTTTTTAGAAAAAAATTTTGCCTTGTAAAAAGGTGATGCCCCTTGAAAGGGTTTCTCCCTTTACTGAAAGGTTTTGGGGAGGGGCCCTTTTAGTCTTTTTAGTTTTTCCCTTTATTGTTGGGAAAACATCATACAAAACAAAACTGCAATTTGGGTTTTAGAGGGAAAAAAAAGGGAAATGGCCCTATTAAAGCCCTTTAAAAAAACAGCATGGGGCCTAAATTTTGCAAACCCAATGTCAAATTTTGGGTAGCAAAAGTCCCAATAACTCATGTTGGAGCTTTTAATCCCCCCACCTTCAAAAGTAACCTGAAAAACCATCTTTTCAGAAAAGCCTACAACCTTCTATAACGTGCTGGAGATAAAAACTTTTGGGGGGCCCGGCAATAAATTTAAATAAACCCTTTTCAATTTTATCAAAACTACCGGCAAATCTTCCAATTTTTTGGGGGTTTGGGGGAAGGGCCCATTTCCCTTTTTAAAATTTAAATTTTTTAAAAAAATTTTAAAACAAAATTTTTAAAGACCTTTCTTTATTAATTTAAAAGCGCCCGTCCCGGAAAGGCCCGTTTTCCCACTCAGGGGGTTTACAAAACCCGGGGCAACGTTTTAGATGGCACCCCCCCCCCCTAGGGGCAAAGGGAAAGGTTAGCTGTATACAGTTTCACAGTTCATCGGGCACAGGAAGACCCAGGGAGTGCAAGAGGATACCCCACTCGCCCATACGCCTGAACGGGTGGGAGAGTTCTGTTTACCCACACTGGTGAAAAAGAACTGTGCCTGCTTGGTATACTGCAACCGTTCCTCGTTAGTTATAAGATGGTCCAAATTCAGACTTATAAAAAAGGGCCCGGAAAACCCGCCCAGGGACGATATTTTAGAAGGACCGGAAAAAAAATGGACCCCAAGAGATCAGTGACCAAGACAACAGAACCCGCTCAGGATTAAAGGGTTTAAAAAATTTTAAAACCCTTTTGAGCGGGAAATAACAAAAAAAAACATACATTGGGATGACAAAATTTAAAAATTGGTCAGAGGTTTCAAATATAATGTGATTACAAAAAAAAAAGGCACAAAATTGTGGGCTATTTTTCCCTTTGGTTGGCCCTTTTGCTGGGCACACATGGGGGGGGGGAATGTGGCCTTGCTCCTGGTGTGGAAGGGTCCCGCCCAAAGCCGGTGCAGGTAAACCCCCCCCTGTCCCCAAAAAAGGCAACACTGGGGCCCAGTTGGGCTTCGACCCCTTTAAAAATGCACTGGGACATCCCAGGGGCACCCCCCCCCTTCACCCAGTCAAACCCCTTTTACACCCCGGGGGGCGGTCCACAAAATTTTCCTCCTTTCCCCGGGGCCCTATGGTTTTTGGCTTCAGACCAAAACGGGGTTATATCGGGGGCCCCCCGGAAAACTGCAGCTTTTGTGCCCCCCCGGGGCCCCCAGAAACCGGGGGGTTTTGGGGCCAAGCATGACTTGGTAAACCCAAAAACTGGCTTTCTGCTCTTGTCCTTGTACCCGCCTTTCCCTTTCTCCCTGCCCGTGTCCCTTTTTAAATGTGGGATGACAAATATGCATGTGGGAAATTTTTAATTTTAAAAAAATGAAACTGGAGTGGGGGTTGTGTTCCCCAAGGTTTTTTCCATAATTCCCCTTTTAAAAATTGTGTCATGTTGTGCTTTTGGGCCACTCTTTGAAAGCTGGGGCCCGGGAGCCCTGGGCCTCTAGCCTGGCTAGGTGCTAAAATAAATTAAAAGAGAATTATTTTTTGGGGTTTTGAATCCCCGCTGGGAAGGTTTCCTTTCCCGGGTTGGGAGCAAATCAGGGCCTTTCATCTAAATTGGGGCACATGTGGGCCTTTTTCCTAATTGAGGGGTTCCCAATGGCATGTGTTTTCCCAATGGGGGAAGCTTGGGTGACTTTTTTTTTAATCTGAGTGAATTTGAAGTTACAAGGGGCTGCGGGGGTGGCCCTTTTTTAATTTTTCCCCACAGGGGTCCATAGCACCACATTGAAAGAATCACCCCGAATTTCCCAAAACGCTAGAGCTGGGATGATTGCCCCATAAAGGGCAATAAAAACCCGCAAACAAAAAAAAACAATGACAAAAAATGGTGGGTGGGTAGGAAGGCTGACTGCTGTGTAGGCCCAAGGAGGAAGGCCTGGACATGGCACAGCCTTAAAAGGGGACCAAAACCCCTCCCCACCACACAACCCCTAACAAATCAAGCTAATCAAAATCCTCACATTTCCCTTAAAGGGCTATTTCACAGCATGTATCCCACAAGATCAGCTTATACAGCCTCAGAGCCGGCACGCTACAATATGTACTGCTTCATCCCTTAACTTGTCTCCTTCCCCCTTACTATTAAATTGAAGCCTTTCAGGGGGGGTCCCCTCTCCCCCCACGTACCTGACTGTCATCATTTAATTCAGGTTTATTATACCTTTTTTGTCTTATGTTTTGTACTTTAATTTATTTTACCTTTGTGGAATAACGGCTCTATAGTTAAAATAATAGTTGTCACCTGACTTTTCCCCCTTAATAAACTGGCAAAAATAATATTAAATTTAAGTTTACTGAAAATCAAATCATGAAAATTAGATATTGCTTTTGAATTGTGGTTCAACTGAAAAATGTAAAAAAACAAACTAATGAAACTGTACAAAAATGATTAATATTTTGTTGCACAACCTTTTGAGGCAATAGATGCAAACAAACCATTTCTGTAACCCCAAGGGAACTTCTGACCTCCCTGGGATCAGTTTTTTCCCATAGTGGGAAAATAGGATTTATTTCAGGGCTCTTAGAAGCCACTTCAGAATAATCAAATGCTTTGCTCTTTGCCATTTTGGATTTTTTTCAGGCTGGTTTTGGGCTTTTATGCAGGATGACCGCCCCATGACCTCAACGAGCCCAAAGCTTTCTTACACTGGGTAGCACATTTCGCTTCAGAATGACTTTATAGTCTTAAGATTTCATTGCAGCAAAGCAGCTTCAAAACATAACCAAGCCTCCTCCATGTTTCACAGTAGGTACAATGTTCTTATCTTTGTATGCTTCATTTTTTTCGTCTGTGAACAGAGAGCTAATGTGACTTGCCCAGAAGCTCCAGTTTAGCTCCCAGAAGCTTTGTGGCTTGTTAAGGTGCATATACTAGTCTCACTGTTTTATGATTTGCTTTCAACAGTGGTTTCTTTGTAGGTCATTTACTTTAATCCACTTTGCAAAGACAGGCGATAAAAGGGTGCGATTGACCCCAAAGTACTTTGGTTCTTCTAAAAACCTTTTGGAAGTTGGTCTGGACTCTTTGGCTATCATTTGTATTATCTGTCTCTTGAATTTGTCATCAATTTTCCTCTTGCGGCCTAGTCCAGGGAGGTTGGCTACAGTCCAAGACCAAAAAATTTCAAATAATTAGCCCCATGTAGTAACAGTAACTAAAGCTTATTGGGAGGGTCTTTACCTTTACCTTTAACATGTTTTTTTTTATAAATTTTCTTTCAAAATTCCTGAAACAACCTAAACTAGATTTCCTTTGGTCCATGTTCAGTGTGGTTCACACCATGATACCAAACAACACAGGGACTACACTTCACCTTTCAGACAGGCAGGCCAGTTTCTTTAGATTTTCTTTTACATTTTTCAGATAAACCACAGTTAAAAAGCAATGTCAGATTTTCATATGTAGATTTTTTTAGTTAATTTAAATGTATTATTACTTTTGACAGTTTCAAGTTATTTCGGTAACCATCGTAGACTTTCCTTTCTGTAACAGAAGGGTACAGACAATTTTGTCCACAAATGTTGTATGTTTTTTTTTTCACAGGACCCATATATGAAATATACATTAAATATATATTTTCTATTGTAAGAGTCAAAGGGGTGTTCAAACAAAGCATTGTGTTTCATCTAGCTGTGAACCAACCATGCATGAGAATGAGGATGGTGGCACTTGCGCCCGTCCTCTACTTTCCCCTATATGGGAGTTCTTTATATAGCTGAGTGTGTATGCTCAGTTATATTTGAGAGTTCCCATAGTGGTGAATGGGGAGCCACAGGCACCATCCTCCTCATTCTCATGAGAGGAGGGCAGTACACTTTGCATTGTAGGAACAACCCTTCAAAGGGGGTTTTCCAAGCTGGCTGTTTTTTACAGACAGAAATAAATTATCCAGCAATCCTCAATATAAAAGGCTTCCTTTATTGAAAACAATCTTTAAAAACATGGCATATTGAAAAAGGCAGTAAAACGCTGGCGCGCTTCAAGCGCAAGGCTCTTAGTCATAACATTGACAAACATTCTGCAACCTGAATTGACATGCTGGGGACTGAAAAATCTCAAGCACAAGTCAATTTAGATGCAGAAAATTATCACTTTGTGTCGATGTAATTTCTCAGTCACCTTGCTTATACAGTATACAGTTGTTGGGCCTTTAACCTATTTAGATTGGCTTATTTTGCTATTACAGCAACCTGCTTTGAATTCTGGTGACAATTCCAGGTGGACAACCCCCACAAGTGCCCCTAATATCCATGTACTTTTAGGCTTGGTTCAAATATGTGTTGGAGATTCTGTTTGGAACCTACTCTGCATGTGCCAACGGGAATGATTGAAACAACAGTTGTATTTTTTCCATCTAAACGACGGACACCAAGGCGGATACCTGATGGATCCATTGTAACCAAAGGGTCTATCGGTCACCATAGGTGTCCGTTTCGAAACGGATCCTTTTGTTTCCATTTTCACCTCTACGCCGGAGGTTCTGAACTGAACCTCTGCCGCAGATGTGAACCAAGACAGTGTGAACATACGGTAAAAAAGTGAGGTGTGTTGTAGTGGTCCTTATTCAGATGCTCATTATACGGCTCCATATTAAAACTGTATAGCAGAGAATAGGACTGGATGCCATTAAAACATGAGCTGACGGAGTTCTCCTTTTTACAAATGACATAATAACCTTAGGGGCTGCTTTCACAGTTCATATACACATGTTAAATATAGGTATGACACTAGAATCATGTACAAACACTGACTTAGCTATAGGGCCTTATGGGTTAACTCTTTGGGCCACGGATCTTCTACAGAGGACATGCTTGATAATTTGTTTCTCATTAGGACGAGATCAGTGTGAAGGCATGACATTCATTGAGATATTTTAATGGAGCTATCCGATACCATGTGTAGAAGTGTGTGATAGTAGTTACACTTTGAGACAGATTCTGCATTTTTAAGGTGATAAGATTGAGAAGAAGGGGGATTCCTGATCATAACAAGCTTCAGGTTTCTTGCTCTTGGCTTGTTTGTCACTGACGAAACACATTTCTTGTGACTTGTTTGCCCTGATCCTTTATGACATGAGCGAGTTTGCACCTAAACATAGTCATTGATGTGAGATTAATATACAGCACTATGAAAAGTGTAGCCTTCTCCTCTTTCTGGGTCCTGTGATCCACCGAGATGATTGGCTGGGTTCTGGCAGCCACTTCCAGGAGGGTCAGCTGCTTCTATATATTTTAGTCCAGGCATGGAGTGAATAGCTGAGTGCTGGCAATGCTAGATTCCAGCATAGGCTTTGCTTGCTGACTTATCCCTGTATGTGTTGACTGCTTAGAACTACACGTGAAGACATAAACTGCTTGGAAAACTATTTGAGATATTTTGTTGAGTTGCTGTAGAACTAACACATGCTATTTAAAGGGCCACTGCTCCTCAAACTGAAAAGCTGTTTTGTACTCTAAATACATACGGGCAAGATCCATGCTTGCTTTACTTTTTTTGGATCTGCAGACAACGAGCGTGAAGATTTTCAATTGAACCATTTTACTTGCTTTTCAGGTTTTCAGCAATGTTTATACACACAAAAATGTCAGCTTAGACACAGTTCATGTGTGCAAGATGACAGAATGTAAGATATGTATGTAAACATTCCCTCATTCACAAGGGAATAATTCTTTTATTATCCTCTAACAGCATATCCAATCAGTTCTTACATAATCGCCAATCACATAACATAGATATGAGGATTAGGAGGAATTGTTTACTTCTATTTCTATTGCTTAGTGTTCCTGCCTGTTGTTAGTTCAGTACCTGGTATGCCATGATGCCAGAAACATCATGTATTTAATTTGCCATGGCCTATCATACCCTGGGATTCAGGATAATTCAAAAGCAAACTTTTTCTAAACAATTCCTCTTATATCGACATCGTCATATACCCTTCTTATTGCTTTTATTATATTATCCCCCATAGGAAAAAAGGAAGGCTCAGACTGTCCAACAGGAGGACAAGAGAAAATTTCCCGAAAAGGGCCCTATCAGGGAAAGGCAAAGTTCCCACGAAAATTCGGGGCGTACAGTACGCCACGCAATTACGCTGGGTGTTCGGGAGCTCGTGCCGATCGGCTCGCAGTCCCACGATGCTGGGGGGTCGGCACGCCAGCCCCATAAACTGTCATTACTCGTGGCCGTAAGTCCCCAAATAAATGAATGTCACTTTTTTCCCCCCCGCGCGCGTATTGAAACCCCGGGGGAAAGGGGAACTAATCCATAGTTTCTCTATGAGAACTGTGGATACCAAATGAGGGGGGCGCTTTTCCCCATCATAATAGCCAGTACGCTATCAATACGCGGCGAAATGCATCCCAGTTTAAGCCGTGTAAAATACCAAACTGGGAATACCTGATGTCCACCTGGATTTTTTCTTTGGGGGCCCCCATTTAAAATTGATACTTTGGGCCCACCATAACTAGTTTTTTGAAGCCCACCATTTAAGTTGATCCTTGGGGTCCACACTGCAGCTACTGTGCATAACTTTTGCACTTTACCTCTCTTTCCCAGCCTTGGTCTGTCAGTGCCAGCATTTTATGTGCCAGTTTTTTTTTTTTTTGAATGACAGCTTTTTGAAGTGTTTTAATTATACAGAATTTGATAAAACCCTCATTGTCCTGCCCCATTGATCGCTTTTGTTTTTCTTTCCCGGGATGTTTCTCTCTGTTCTACAATTTCCAGCATCTCATCATAGCTTCTGTTATACTTCATTGTCCTGTCCTATGTTTTATGGTATGTGTCACGTACACACTCACCAGCACGTGACTTGGGGCCACTGTAATGGAGTCTAATTTTTTCCACTTTCGCTCACCTCTCAAACAGGGCGAATCAAGCATAAATCACACCCCAAGACATTCCAGCACCCCAAATTTTTCCGTTTGCCACCACCTTCCTTCAATACTCAAAAAAAAAAAAAAAACAAAAAGGGGAAGGACTCTGATCAAAAAACTTTAAAAAAACTTAAAAAAATGCTTACTGGGGCAACTTACGCTCTCCGCACTCAGGGTTAAAAAATACACTTCTTCAAAAGGGTTTTGATCCCTCAGCGACAAAACTGACGTATTAAGGTAACTTTAATAAGAGGAGGTACAATGCTTACATAAACAAAATATAATAACAATTACTATGACATACCCATCAAACAGTTACAAAATAAAAGGGAGAAATGCTTAGGAAGCCCTTACACTTACAAGTCTTGACTTCCAGATCTTGGGGTAAGGATGAAGAGGAACCCCAATTTTCAATCCAGGATTGACCCCAAACTATGTACACAGATTTGAGTCTGGCCATGTGTTTTATAGGTACAAATCTCTTTCCAGGTTTCCCCTCCTCTCTCATAATTTTGGCTGCTCTTTTACTGGCTGAAAATATAATGAGGTGGGTGGACACTTAATGTCTAATGAGGGTTGCTGCTTACTATCCTCACTAGATGGCAATCACGGACTGCGCTTCTGCTGTGGACAGATCAATGACCTCTGAACTGTTGTGCCTACTCCTTTATGAGTCTTATGGGGTCATAGGCCACATCTGTTATGATATGGTGTGGTCTTCCATCAAGTATTCTTGACAGCTTGCATACACAACGTTGGCAATAAATCGTAATAAAATGAATACAGCCCATGTTAGCCAAACATTTGAGTAATATAAGTGACTACAAAGGACTCTGTGAGGTTTTACAGACTCATGCTACAAATTCCATTCTCAAAGGGGGGTGGTATTCTGAGCTACAGGAATTGTAGACTCACATCTAAGAAATGGTTTAATGACAATACAGAATACATATAATTTTCAGTGTACTACATTACAGTATGTGTCTCTGCTGTACTACAATTGCCCACATCTCATCTCCAGAATCCGTCCTTTTCTTACTGTGAAAACAACTCAATCTCTTCTTACTGCTCTTATTCTTTCTCGTCTTGACTAGTTTTAACTTCCCCCGCTTATTGGGCTCCCTCCCCCTGTAAAACCCCCTTCCCTTTTTCCCATCCCTTTCCCAATGCAGCACAAGGCTCCCTCTTTCCTTTTTCCCTCCACTATAAAAGAGCCCTAAACCCCTGTGTTCAGTTTACTGGGACTGTTTGTTTCCCTTCATACAAAAATACAACGGGAAACTCATCACTCTCACCCATAAGGCTTTTCCACAAGGGGTTGCCCCTCCCCCCCACAAACCCTCCCCCAATCTCTTTTAACCCCCCCTACCCCCCCTCTCTCCCCCTCTGCTGGGTTTAACTTAAACTACAAAAGCCTCAGTCAAAACCAAACCTCGCCATGCCAAGGGTTTTTCACGGGGCGGGCCCCCATTTCTCTGGGAAAATGCTAAACCCATAGGGCAGGGGACACTCAGAACCCCCCAAAGGGTTTAAGAGTGCCCTGAGAATACATCCCTTTATAGGGAAGGCCCCATCAAAATCCCTAATTTGGGAACCCCCTCCGGGTTTCTGTACACACACTCCTGTCACTCTCCACTTTGGCACTCCCCAAGGGACTTATCTGTAAAATATTAAAGGTTTTGGGGGGCAGGTTTTATTTCCCCCTTTTTTAAAGTAAACCCCCTCTTAAATTTAGGCAACTTTGGGTGGGGCCTTGTTTAACATGGGGCACTTTTCCCCCCCAAGGCCCCCTTTGTCTCACCCATAGACCATAATAGAATTTTAAGCTCTTGGGGGACCCCAAAAACCGGGCCCTCACAAACCCTTTTGTCTGATCTGAAAATAGCTTTTTCTGGGATTATGTTTTTTTTTTTTGTTTTACTTTTACCCCCTAAATTGTAAAGTTTCTGGGGCAATATGGGTTTTTGCTAATAATAAAAAAAAAATTTTTATTTTCCACTTTAAAAATAACCCCAGTCCTGCCATACCCATGGCCCACCACGGATTTTCCTTTTGCTTTCCATTTTTTGGGCCCGTCCCGAGCCTAACTTAAGAACCCCCCGTCCGAAAACCGCATTCTAAACCTTTAAAGGATTGTCCCAAATTTTATAAAAAAACAAAAAAAGGGGTGCTCCCTTTTTAATCTCCAAATTAAAACCTTAATGAAGTTATAATTGGGGTTTGTTTTTCTTCTGGTACACACTTTTTCGGGTGCAGTCCCCAATTTATGGGTCAGCAGTTTATTTTGGCCCTTTTGTTGAATTTACCTTTTACATCCATGCCAATTTGGGAACCCCAAAAAAACCCTACCGACCATTGGGCGCCCCTCAAAGCTGGAAATTTTTGGGGGCTTAAAAAATTTTAACTAATTTTGTGTTATTTTGAGGAACAATGTGTACTTCGACAATTTCTTTAATAACAAAAATAAAACCCATATGTGTGCTTGGTTTTAAGTTGTGTAGGAGGGAAGAAAATAGGGTGCTTGGGTAAGGTAGACTATGATAGTACCCACTTTATGCCATAATTGTGGACTGATATAGATGAAATCAAGCACCAGACTCAAAGGAATTTTCTGGTCATCACCTAACTCCCCATAAAGGATTATGGTGCAAAAGGGAGGTGGTCTTCAGAATAGGGCAACAGCTGTGACAATGTTGCTAACGTTCAGTGCGTTATTGTGTGTTATAGTATGTTCTTTTTTGCAGAAATGGACATCATTAATTGCTGTGCATTTCTGCAAAAAAAATAAATAAATGCACCAAAAACGCACTGTGTGAAAGCACCCTAAATAAATGTATAAGCATTTGGCTCCTGAAAATAAGAATTAAATACCAGCACTACTTACTGATGATGCAGTGGCGATTAGTAGAGATGGGCCGATTTTCCCGAATCGTTTTCGTTACTTCGGCATTTTCGGCAAAAAATACTTGTTAGAATTACTCGGCACTCGATTCACGTTAAAAAACAGCTATTTCCAGGTGCCCAGAGCTGAGGGTGCTATAGATACGTTGTTCCATGTTAAATCTGAGAGTGAGCTTGGTTTGGTCTTCATTCAATGTTGTGTTTTTTAGTATGGGGACACGACTATGACTGCGCTGCTTTAGGAAGCTTATCTATAAATTCCCTGGGCATTAAGGGAAAATGACCAAAAACTGCAAGGGAATGTAGCCTGATAAAAGTATGCGAGCGAGCTGGAAAAAAAAAGCTGAGGGATCAGTTGGCACATCCAGAGACCAGAGAGTGGGGTGACAGCTGAGGCCACAGAGCATGAGGTCTAGACCGTGGCACAATGGACATTCCTGGAGGTGGCAAACCAGGGTAGGCAAAGAGTGGCACCATGGAACAGTGTGGAGTTTTGTTGAGGCATCACAGGCAGCAGCAGCATTGACGGTTCAGACGTGGAACAGACATTCTAGCGTTGCACAAAAAGAGGAGTTAGGCTCAGTAGTTGGGCTACAATGACCAGTGGTCTAGGTCCGGGAGCCGCAAGATTAGATGAGGTAGACCAGTCTGCACAAACATTTGGATTGTGGCAAAAACGGAGTGGCACCGAGTGGACATGGACGAGTGTGGATGGTGAAACGGCGGCAAAGATAGAGTTCAGACAGTGCACAATGACATTCATGGAGGTGGCAAAAACAGGAGTAGGGCACAGAGTGGAACAAAAGGAACAGTGTTCTAGTAAGGCAGAGCTACAGAGATGAGTAGACAGTGGCACACAATTGACACAGTGTGTAGGTCACGGCAGAGCCCACAGCATGCAGATGAGGTCAGACGTGGCACAATGACACAGTGTGTAGGTTCCGAGCAGCACAGCAGCAGCATGAGGTAGGACAGTGGCACTGGACACAGTGTGTTCGTCACGGCAGCAGCCACAGCAGCAGCAGATGGGGTCAGGGACTGTGGCACAATGACACAGTGTGTTAGGTCCAGCAGCAGCACAGAGCAGATGAGGTCAGGACAGTGGAACAATGAACAAGTGTGTGGTCCGGCATCCTATGACGGTCAGACAGTGGCACAATGACACAGTGTGTAGGTCAGGCAGAAGAGCATGAGGTCAGGAGTGGCACAATGACAGTGTGTAGGTCACGGCGAAGCAGATGAGGTAGCAGTGGCACAATGACATTCTGGAGGGTGGCAAAACTGGAGTAGCACAGTGTGGGACAATGACACAGTGTGTAGGTCACGGCTAAGCAGCAGCATAAGCATGAGGTAGGGAAGTGCGGACAATGACAAGTGTGTTAGGTCACCGGCGCGGCACAGCAGCAGCATGAGGTTCAGCAGTAGGACAATGAGAGTGTGTAGGTCACGGCAGCAGCACAGAGCAGATAGAGGTCAGAACAATGGCACTAATGAACATCTGGAAGGTTGGAACAACAGGAAGTAATGGCCACAGAGTGGGACATACTACAGTGTGTACGGTCACGGCAGCAGAACAGGACAGCATGAGGTCAGACAGGGGCATCCATGAACAGTGTGTAGGTACGGCAGCAGCCACAGCAGCTGCATGAGGTCAAGACAGTGGCACAATACAAGTGTGTAGGTTCACGGCAGCTAGCAGAGGTAGCAGTGGCGAATGACCATTCTGGACGGTGGCCACAAAAAAACAGTAGTTAGGCCACAGAGTGGGGACAATGACAAAGTGTGTAGGTACGGCAGGCAGAAGGAAGTAGATGAGGTCAGACAGTGGCAACAATCAAATTCTGGAGGTGGCAAAAACAGGAGTATAGGGCACCGAGTGGGATAATGACCAGTGAGATAGGTCACGGCAGCAGCAAGCCGCAGCATGAGGTCAGGACAGTGGACAATGGACACAGTGTGGAGGTGGGGTTGGATTACCAGTCCTGTTTAAAGATGGTTGTTGGCAGATGAGAACCTGTCTGCAGATGTTTGGCATCAGGCGGGTGGCAGCATCGAATAGTGGCGAGGCCAGGTAGTTGTGAATAAGGACTCATTTCTACAGTGTGGGTGAGGGTCAATGGCTGATGTAGTTCGGACGCCTAAGGCATTGGTGTGTGGAATCTGGCGATCCACGCCTGATTTCATCTTGACAAAGGTCAGTCGTCAATTTCCCGTTGGACAAGCGGGTTACTGGGATACCGATTTGGGCCCCGCTTGATTGCCAACTAATGGCCGGGCAGGGACAGTCTCCACTGCAAATCGGCAAGTTGCGGCCACACATCCTGTTTGGCTGCTAGTAGTCCAGCGGATCTTTAAACTGGGGTGAGGAGAGTGTGTTCCAAGAAGGCCCACACCTGGTTGGTTAGGACTGCTCGGTCTGCTTGTGCTGCTGTGGCGATACCCTCCTCACTAGCGGGGTGAGGAAGCTGCTCATCAGTGATCAAACTTAGGTTACTGCGATGGGAGCTGGTACTGCTCTTATCCCCCCTTCCCCAGCAGTCGCGGCAGTAGTAGTGAGCACTGAGGAACCGGTAGACTGTCGCGGAGGGACGAAAGCGAATGGGAGCGGCAATGATTACGGAGGATTTCCTATAGTATTTGAGTTTGTCTCCCTTCACTAGCTGGAAAAAAGGCTCCATTTGGGGGGGGGGACTGGTAGCGAGGGGGAATAGGGTGGGTAGAGCAGAATTCATCTTGAGATGCTGATTCGGTTGTTTAGCAGGCAAATAGATGCTAGCGGGGTCTGACAAGGGACTCCGAGGGCTCCTGCCTCATTCATGTATACTGCCACGGTGCTTGAGGGTGTCATCTGCTCTATCTTCTCATCTACCACCTCTCCAGCTGCTCTGCTCTCTTTCTGTAACTTGTAGAAAAATCATATTTTACCAGACAATGTTTGCTCAATGTTTCTCCTTTCTCTCAGTTCAGTCTCCCACCGCGACTATGTGGCGCGAGATGTGTCCGCACGTCTCCAGTCCCTGCCGGACAGATTTTTCGCATTGTTCAGGACATGAAGCTATTGGGAATGTCATTATTCTCCCGTAGTCTGGCGACTGAACAATTAGTCGCCTCCGGAATGGCCTCTCAAAGGAGGTGTCAGATGAGCTGCCACTGGCTGGACAATCAAAGTTACACAGGGGAGTACTTCTGTCTGCTGGATATCAAAAAATCATCATGGCTTCTCTGTTCATACAGTACGGTCCAAATCATGTGCATGGCGGAATTCGCAAGGGTGGAAAAACATCGCATATCACATATTCTGCGCTTGCAACTCGAGGAGGTGTTCTGGCTTTGTACGAATGGTTAAAGTGCATTGGCACAGTTTCTGGCATTTTCAGAATCTGCTGACGAATCGGTGGAAGACTTCGAACCTTTTACAACAGATTGCACTATGTGCGCATGCGGGTGCATGGACCATCCCTCTCGGTGCAGCGGGTACACTTGTTCCCCCATGTACGTCACCATGGATCGATTTGCAGTTGGGCGGAGGGAATGCCAACATGATTTCTTGCTGCATGATGGGAGCAGTTCCTCCTGTGTGATTCGTTCGCCCGAGGCAAGCCAGGTGTAGAACTGATGACACGCTGTGTTACACATGTGGTATGATGGCGAGTATTGTGGAGGCTGGATGGTGGTTGGTGGTGGAGGAGGAGGGGCTTTGGGAGGAGCAGCCGTTTGAACCGTGGAGGAGAGAGCGGGTCTCATGTCAACGTTGTTGGTGTGCTGGGGAAGACAGCACCAGTGGGCCGTTAAAGGCATGTACTGGCCCTGACGTAGTTCGCTCCAGAGTCGCGTTGCATGACCTTGGACAAACAATGAAGCTAAGTATGGCGCCACCTTGTTCGAAAATTTATGATCGTGTGGTATGCTTTTGGAAAAGAAAATTAGGACTTGGAACTCTCCATCTCGGCTCGGCACTAAGCTTTAGTTGCTTGGAATGGTGCAGAGTCACATTTGGAAAAAGGGAGGGACTGCGAGTACAAAATTGGAAGGGAGCACGGTACTCTGCACCTTTAGGAATGGTTGGACGCCTACTGTTGTCTCTTTGCAATCCTCGCTGAACGCACTGCTGGCGCTATGCAGTACGGAGGAGCAGGAGATTGGACAGGGAGGATGATGCGTCAAAGAGAAAATGCTCCCTTTGAGAGGTGGTGGAGCTGACTGACTGCAATGGCATGCGTGCCATGGGCGCTGTGTGCTGTGTTGCGGCGAGGCAGGATGGACCACACTTGAGCAATGTTTCTTCCAGGCACGGATGGTGACGCTGTCATGTGTTGAGCAGGGCCGTTGGGGCACGTGTAGCTCCCTGGCACGCTTCATACTTTCTGGCATTACAGATTCTACTATTACATATGCGGCTCTCCGGGTGGCTTTAGCAAAGAATGACCACCACCGGTGTTATGGATTTTAAGCAATGCTCCGCTGAGTGACTCTTGCGCCGTGTCGCGGAGCTGTGCGTACTTTGTTGAGACTGCGTAGCGGGTTTTTTTTGACCTGTGGCGCTTGGCTCCCGACTCACATGTGCTATCTGCTGACTCACGGTCCCACAGCAATTGTGGCGGCGAGTGCTAGACGCGCAAGCTGATGCTCTGCTCTGTCGATGCTGAAGCTTGCCTCACCGGCTCCAAGTTGCGGTCGGCGACATCTTTCATCTATTTTGGTGTTTCTATCATGCTGTCTCATCAAGGTTTGGTGATGAGAGGCTGACCCTCTCAAATGGACCTCCTTGCATTCACCATCTTACTTTGCTTATGCAAGAAGCAGGGGATATGGCCTTTTCTTCGCTGCAAGTAGTCGGATGGCCCTCTCAAATATGTTCGCATCTGTATTGTGGCGCTGAGCCCAGCCAATGTAAGTAGATTTGGTGAGGCGGCCGGATGGGAACAGAGGCGGGTTGAGGGTCCGGTGAGGGGCCGTGACCGCTCCGGGCCATGCAACTAAGGGTTGTGTTGAGGTTCCCCGATCTTGGTGGGGTTGTGATGTATCTGGGAGGAAGTGGATTGAATAGTCAACAATCAAGAACATTGGGTTGCTAATCTCAGTACACCTGGCGCTAGATGACAGGCGGCAGTTGTGGCTCCGATGTGACCTGTGGAGTCCCTTGCTGTGCTGCGACCTGTACAGGACATGTTTGTGCTCGGCCATCGAGGTGAAGAGCTGCATCCTCTCTGGTCTGAATACTGTTTGTTCTAAAAATGTAAGTACATGTTTGATGAAGGATTGTTTTCTGTTTTAATTTAGTAGGGGGGGGGATAAATAACACCCTGTATTTGATCGAAATGAACCACTAAGAACTTGGGTAACCTTTGGATAGAAATTGCTGTCCAAAATGGGCAGAAAAAAATGACTTGTATGTTCGTTTAAAACTTAGTATTTATGAAATAAGCACAAACAGTTAATTAACCTTGTGATATGAAATTATGTACAGAATTTCTTTGTGGCGGTTCTGAAAACCAAAGTTTCTTTTATGAGTAAACAGCAGAACAAACGCTTAATTCACCCTTGGATGTAAATTGGCAAAATGAATTGCGTGTGGAAACTATAGTTTGTAGGGTTACAATTGCGTGCTTTTTACGTAACAACAAGAGAAAAAATTTGAATTAACTTGCTTTGTTGGAATTATGTAAGGAAAAATGTATTTTTTGTGCGGTGAAAAAAGACGGTTTCTAGGAGTCAATCGCGCAGCAGAACAAGCTTAAATAACGCTGGATGTAACATTGCGCAGAAAAAGATTTGGCAGCCGGAAAACTACTAGCTTTGTATGGTGTTAAATTGCGTGTTTTCTACCGCTACACAACAGAGAAAAAAATTGTAATTACCTTGTTTGTGAATTATTTACAGGAAATTTGTACTTTTTTTGGGGTTGAAAAAGAGATGGATTTCTTGGAGTCACAAAAGCAGCAGAACAAGTTAATTACCTGGATGTAATTGCGAAAAGTATAGAGCAGCCGGATATCTATACGCTTTGTCGGCGGGGTGTTACATTGGTGTTTTCTACGTTCACACAAGAGGAAAACATTGTAAATAATAGTTTGTGGAATCTTATGTGCTACAGGAACATTGTATTTTTTGGCCGGTGAAAAAAGAGTTCTGGGGTACAACAGCAGCAGATCAACCGCATTAATTAACCTGGATGTAAATTGCGCCAAGAATTGAGCTGCTGGTAAAATACTAGCTTATGTAGGTGTTACAATGCGTGTTTGAGTTAGCTACACTAAAGAGAACAAAAATTGTAATTAACCTTTGTTGTGAATTATGATACAGGAAAATTGTATCTTTTGTGGGTGAAAAAGCGGTATTTTTGGACGTCACAACAGCAGAGAACAAGTTAATTAACCATGGATGTTAAATTGGCGCAAAAGATTGAGCAGTGGCAACTAATAGTTTGTAGGCGTGTTACATGCGTTTTGGGGGGTTTTTTTTTTTTGTATTATTATACGTTAAAAAGAGAAAATGTTAATTAACCTGTTTGTGAATTATGCTACAGGTAAATTTTTATTTTTGGCGGTGTGCAAAAATAGACGGTTTTTTGGAGGTTTCAAAACAGCAGTCAGAACAACACTTAATTAACCTGGATTAAAGTGCGCAAAAGATGCAGAGGGGGAAAATACTAGCTTTGTGTAGTGTTTCAATTGGTGTCTTTCTACGCTACACACAAGAGAAAAAAATTGCTAATTAACTTCGCTTCTGTGATTATGCTAAGGAAACAATTGTATTTTTTGGCGGTGAAAAAGATGGTCTATTTTTTCACCAAGCACAAAAACACACGTTAATAGCATGGATATAAGTGCGCAAAAGAAATGAGCAGCGGGAAACTTTAGTTTTTGTGTGTTACTATTGCGTGTTTTCTACGCTACACAACAAGAGAAAAAATTGTTAATTAACTTTCGTTGTGAATATGTTTTTTGTACAGGGAAAACTGTATTTTTGGGGTGAATGGGGAAAAAGAGGTTTCTTGGAGTCACAACTCCGCAGATGAAACCGTTAATTCACTGGATGTAAATGCGAAAAGAATTGAGCAGCCGGAAACCTATAGTTGTAGTGTGTTACAATTGCGTGTTTTCTAGCTACACAAAAAGGAGAAAAAAAATTTAATTATCCTTGTTTGTGAATAATGTCCGGGAAAATTGTATTTTTTGGCGTGAAAAAAAAAAGGTTTTTGGAGTCACAACAGCAGAGACAAAGTTCATTTTCCCTGGATGTAATTAGCAAAGAATTGAGAGCCAGAACTACTCGCTTTGTAGGTGTTACACTTGCGTGTTTTCTACGCTACAAAAAGAGAAAAAATTTTAATTACCTTCGTTGCTTAGGTAGGAGCGGTGCGGCGTTGGTGTGCATTTTGTACAGGCAATTTTTTTTTTTGGCCGGTTGAAAAGAGTTTTTGGAGTTAAAAGCAGAGGAAATCGCTTTTAATTAACCTGGATGTAAATTGCGAATAGACTTGAGCAGCGGAAATACTAGTTTGTAGCGTGTTTACATTGGTGTTTTCTCGCTAAGCAACAAGAGTAAAAATTGAAATTAACCCTTCGTTTGTGAATTATGCTAAGGAAAATTGTATTTTTTGGCGGTGAAAAAAGACGGTTTTGGGAGTCAACAGCAGGAACATCGCTTAATTAACTGGATGTAAATTGGAAAAGATTGATAGCGGACATATAGCTTTGATGGTGTACAATTGCGTGTTTTCTAGCGGGGGGGGTAATACAACACGCGAAAAATTGTAATAAACTCGTTTGTGAATTATGTACAGGAAAATTTTTATTTTCTTTGGCGGTGAAAAAGACCGGTTTCTTGGAGTCAAACAGCAGCAGAACAATGCTTAATTAACCCTGGAGTAAATTGCGCAACTGAATGAGCGCAAAAATGAGTGGTATTGTTATTATAAAAAACGTGTTTGTTAAATAAATACAAGGAACAGGCTTAGATGCCTTGGCTATTCTCATGTGCTGTGAGCCGATAGCTTTAACATGTATAATGAAGTGCGTGGCGCCAATGGACTCAGAATTCATATTACCACAAAATCAGGAATGAAGATAAGAGATCAGTCTCTGAGACAAGTGAGACACCCACAAAATCGCTGTAAACATAGTTTTCAGTAACAATGCGCGGGTCAGCACCTTTCCTGATCAGTAAGTGAAGGAGGGTAGAGCTCCCTGGTCCGTCGCCGCGGCACTTTTTATTGAGCGGCTGGTGAGTACAGAATCCGCCGGTCTTAATTGGCTGTTATTCTGACCTGTATCTAGGCTATGCCATTCTTCTCCAGAGTGCTTTGCCCCAAGTAAGGTCCATGTGTGAGCATTTTATCAATCACCAGCACACTTCGTTCAGAAGTACACCAAAAACTTCGACTTCGTTCGATACGAAGTTTTCCAGAACTTCTCAACAGAATTCACTTCGTTACGAATGATTGCATCTCTATCGATTAGCTATTTTTTGGGGTGTCAATGGGTCAAGGGATTTCTTAAAATTAACCATATAAGAAAAAAAAAAAAATTCATCACAGCATCACATAAAATAACTTCATGCAGGCTTGATATGCAGGAAAAGACACTAAACATCGTCAGCCAACAGTTGTTTCCCACTTTCTCAAAAGTGTGTTATTGGTATATATCAGGATTTGCTATATGGAATAGCACAGAAATCAGTAAAGAAAAAGTATATTGTACATTATATGTTTTTTTAAACAGGTAAAATGGATGGTCCTGAGTGAGGCTACTTTATTTGTAGGGATACAGTTGTCAGAGCTAATATCAGAATGCTAAGATATTGTTCAGGTGGACAGTGTAAGACACAATGAGAAAAAAAACTTAGTAAATGACCCTCAGCATCAAAGTAAAGGAATTTTCACGGCAACACAGGCATAAAAAAAAGAATGTATTGAAAGTAAAGATATTTATTGTATTATTTTTATATCAAAATGTAGTGTTAGCATGATTGTAGGGTTGGTAGTTTATTGTAAATTTGAATCAGATTGCCACATAAATGAAGTAATCTCCAAATTCCTTCTTGAAAATGGACTGGGTAGGGTGTTATTGCCTGCAGGTGGAAAAAGGGGATTTTCTATGAACGAGGCTGGTTGTGGACAGTTTTTCTGGTGCTATTTGGTAAATAAGGAATGAATGAAACGCGTGCACTCCACGTTGGGCCGGTTAAGTGCTTGTGATGCGCCAAAAAAACTCTTTCTAATGCGCCAAGGGGCATTCTGGGCGTGTGCCGCACCACATTCATAGAGGTAGACACATTTATGACGACAAACCTAGGAGCAGAACAGTTAGGACAGCCAGACCAGGTTAAAGGTGTCTGCCTGAGCATGACTTGTCGTTAAAAAACAGACTGGCACTAGAATGTGATGCATGTATGACTACGAGAAAGGTTCATAATTCGGGTGATTCTCACACCTTCATAGCAATTTAGAATGGCTGTCACGCCACGTTCATAATGTAGCCAAAGGCTAAATCATACGGCTATGATATGTGTCAGGCTCACTTGTAGAATAGGTCTAAGAGGCCTGTCTTGATCTGTTCATCAGTAATAGATGGACAGTCTCTGCACCTCCCACTCCAGGCTTTTTTAATGGGGCATCGGGAGCTTAGCATTTGCTTTTTATAGGAACTAGACAACCCCTATAATAGACAATGGGCTTTATGGTTGGTCTTCCAATCTTCTCAGCCATTCAACTTAACTATTTGACATTACTGTTCTTTGCCTTTCTTTCAGGGTCCTTTACACCTATTAAGAACAGCACACCCTTTGGTGCTTTTGGTCGGCTTTCAACCTCTATATTTAGCGTCTCTCCCAGTTTTTGTTGTCTTGATGAAGGTGTCAAATCCCCTGTACCCTACATACACAATTTTTTGCTTTCTTCTTTCTTCTTCTCTCTTTTACTTCTTCTTTGTCTTTTCTGTCTTAAGGGCTTTAAAAAAAGACGTATCAGGATTATGTTAGCCTTAGTGTTTCTCACGCTGGCTTTGTTCATTTACTGTATTTACAATTTTGGTCATGTAAGTGTTCTTGATATTCTGAGTTATGTTCATGTGGCACCATTCTTTTTTAGTTTTGGTTTGTACTTTATTGTACTGTTTTCTTTTTGCGACAAATTAACAAATATAAAAAGAAAAAAGGAATCATGGACTGTTCGTGATTATTTTCTGGAGGGAGTTCTAGGGCTGTGGGATGGAAAAATAGGTTCTGTCATGGGCTGTGTCTGGAATGGAAGCTTAGCCCTGTTGCCTTGAATTGTATTTGCTACGCATAAAAAAATAATAATAATCCAAATGAGAATTGGAAACCAATGGAAAGGGGGGGGGTAGTTGCAGTAACGTTCTGCAATTATATAAAATGGTTGAAAAGTCAGGTAACGTCAGAAGGATTCATCTTTGCCAACATCTGCCTTCAAAACTCATGCAGGAAACAATACAACACATTGCATAACTATCCATAGTCTGGCTTTGATAATGAATTAAATAGACAAATATTAGATTAGAAAATATAAATCTAAGGTTATGTTCACATAATGGATTTGGACAGGGAATTCAATGTGAATTCAACACTAAATCCACGATTCTGCATCCAAATCTGATTGCAATCTGCATTTCGCCGCCCCCCATGCACCAGCTGCATAATTCCCTGCTGTTACTGTTGCCCTACCGTAGTGAGTACCATCTGGATTGTGCCATATGTTCCCGGCTACACTGGTGGTGCTAGTTTTTAACGGCTTCATATGGCGGTTGTGTCTCCGATTCAGCACCGCTACCTGGACCTGCACTTGATTACCCCCCGCCTGCGTTTCCATTGGCATGCGGTGGGAGAGTCAGCCATTCACGCGTTTTCCAGCATTCGGTTGGAAATCGTTACAATGGGAAGCTGAAAATCAGGATCAAATTGCGATTGGATTGCAGACGATGTTTAATTGGATTGATGTAAAACATTCTATTTTGACCAAATCCATGTCTAAATTCTTCCTGAGAATCTACTTAAAAAAACACCATCAAATCTATGTCTATGTTTTAAAATCTGCATCTGAAATGCATGCAGATTTAGACACAGTTTATACATGGATTTTGTACTGAAACCTTCAGGGTGTCAAAGCTGTTGTGTGAACATACCCTAATTATATCTCATATGCCTAATACAATACATGTTATATCATTAGCAGCGATGCATACAGTGTTGGACTGAGGTACCTAGGACCTACCAGTGGAATTTCATTCTGGGTCCCAGCAGTGGAGTTGATTCTTGGGGGCCACCCTACAGCTACTGTACTTGCCTCTTATATTCTGCCTCTTGATTTTTGCCTCTTTCTTTTTGCCTTTCAGCTTCTCCCAAGGATGAATATGCAGTTTACGAGAAACTCTAGGTCTGCCATGCTGAGGGGCCAGTATCAGACCGGAATGCCTAGTGCCCACAGGCGGGGTTGATTCTAGCGGCCCACCAGTTGAGTTGTTTCTGGGCCTACTGGTAGAGTTTATTTTAGGTGCCCACCCTACAGCTATTGTAAATGTCTGTACCTGCCTCTTGTACTCTGCCTGTTGCTTTTTGCCTCTCTTCTCTGCCTTTCTGCCTCTCCCAAGGATTAAAAAACTGCATATGCATCCTGCATTTGCTCAGAGGCCCTCCGGGGTTTTTTCCCCTGTTCCCTTATGGGCCAGTCTGAGCCTGGATGCAACTTATTAAAATGTATTAAACCTTGACAGATCCATAACTAATCGAGTGCCCTGTAAAACTGAGACGAGAGTTGCTTACGTTGTGTTGAACTTAAATGGCATTGCAACTCTGGATATATTTGTTCCCTGGGTCACAAGCCCTATTCTGTTTACAAGATTAATTTGGCAAAGATCTGATGCCTGAGAGGTTTTATAAGAGAAAATAGATTGATGAAGAACCACTCTGAGAAGACATCAAGTGTACTGTTCAAGTGGAAATTGAAAGAACATGACATAGAAAAAAAAAACCAAAAAACAACAATAATAACAATAAAACGATGATAACATTAGCTGTTTCTAGGTTAACTGCAGAATCTGGATCATGATATTCAATATCTGGAGAAATCATTTAACTGTCTGAGGAATGGCATCAGCTGATCGCTGTAATTGTTTTTGTCATTTTATAATTGATTTTTCTCATTTTTCTTATGCTGTACCGTACATTATAAGATACAGATTAACTTCACATTACTGCTCATTCCAGTTATTCACAATTGCTATGTGCTCCTAAATACTATTTCATAGCTATCTAAATAAGGAATGCCTGTGAAGGAGAGGAGCTACACTAATACTGGAAGGACATTCAAGCACCCTGCATATGGTGGTCTTGAACCCATGACCATAGGGCTACAAGGCAGCACTTCTGATCCCAGAGCTACCTGGCTGCTATTTTTCCCCACTGATACATAGTTAGGAGAACAAGCCAATAACTCAGTTATCTATAAACCACCATAACTGTTAAAGGGACGTCAAATGAAGGTGCTTTTTCGTGGTCTAAGTATAAAAGGGAAAAAGTGCAGAACCACATTATAAATAGTTTTTCTGCGCTTGTTTAAAACACCTTTCACACAGGCCAATTCATTCTAAATGGGGGAAGAACAATTTTTCATTCGATCGTTCATGTCCACACAGATCTGTTGGCTAAGCAGGGGTATATTAATACTGGAACACCTGAAAAGACCTTACTGACTGGGCCTCTCCCTCCACACAATTTCTTAGTATACCCTAATAAAATCGAAGGAAATGGGGCTGAGCTGCAATTCTAGACTCTAGAATTTATGGACAAGAGCGTTTCTGGAATAGAAAATAGGTATTTTTTTTAAATACTAGACAACCCCTTTAACTAGAATGAAAAATAAAAGTATGGAAAAAGAGATCTCCTGTTCAACACTGACAAGTATTCAGTTGACGTGACTTTTCTATATATGGGCTTTACTATATAGGATAGCACCAAACAAACACTAATGAGGACTGTGGCAGAGGCCTGTGCCGATTCCCTCCATGTGGCCGAGAGCCCAGCCATAGAGAAAACTTGAAGGGAGAATAGAGCAAGTTGATTTCAGCACTATAGAACTGTCTAAGTTTTTCTTTAAAAACTACTGTCACTATAATGCAAAACATAATACCATATTTTAAAAGAAAATTAAAGAAACAGCCCCGTGGAATTCATCAGACTTTGCATCTCAAAATTGCCAACTCTTTGCAGATGTATTATCCAACTCTGTCCACTATGTCCACTATGTCCACAACAGTATTGATTACCCAAGGTAAGACATGATATTTAAAGGGGTTGTCTCACTACATGGATTCAACTTGCCTCAGTCCTGTTTTCTCAGTTTCATTTTTGAATTCAGGGGTGTGTCTGCTGGCTTGTATTGGCTTTACTGCCCTGCAGTGATGAGCTGCTGAGGACACCAGGTCTGTAGCTATAGCAACCAGCATTGGCAGCCTATCAGGAGAGCTTGAGAAGGTCTGTAACTATTACGACCTGAGGAGCTGATGCAGCCCATACAAGAGGGGATATCTAGGAATAGGTAGGACGCTGCTGATGGACACATATTGCAAAGTAACTTCTTTTTGAAGATCTATAACATAAAAAGCAATCCTTGTAGTGAGGCAACTCCATTAAGTACAAAACTAGTTTAAAGTGACACTACCTTGAACATTTTTCTTTTCACATTGACAAGCAATATGCGACTTTTATATGGATTTTGTGTTTCTGAAATTGGGTGGTTGTTTTTTTATATAGTTTTTTTTTTAAATTCCTCTATGTACCTGACTTCCTGGTTTGTCTCTGTGACTTCCCTCTTTCAGCTCTTCTAGCACAGCAGTGAGAGCATTGTTTGACAGTTCTACCTCCAGGCCTGTTATGACCTGAAAAGTGTAAGTATTATAAGCTGTACCTGATAAGTGTGAAGAAACATCTTCCCCAGTGTAGAAAAATATTAATTCACTAGCATTTTATGTTCTTTCCGTTGCCTTGTGGTCTAGTCTAATCCTATCTATACATATCCAGAGTGATCATTATGTCATTACCTACTATATGCAATGGGACTAATAGAGATAAGCATCAACTACATTAAAGTGAGATTAGTCTGCCCTGACATTCAGTAGTTTCATCTCTTTACTAATCACAGCTAGAAAAGGATAAGATTGTATGTGTAATTTTTAATTGGGACTGCTGAAATAAAAAAATGCTGCCAAAAATTCTTCAAACAATTGTCTTTGAGTAATATTGGTTTCAACAAAAATACTCCTTTCTGAAGTATATCCTAATCCCAGTACAAAGGCAGTCTTCCTGTCACCTTCATAGTATAATAGTTTGTGAAATGTCACCTTCTTTCTCCGTAAAGGGGTTTTACCACGTAGGCATTTCATGCCTCCTTTGTCCTACTTCAGCTTTCAGTGTGCTCAAAAGGGGGCGTGTAAGATTTCTTTGAACTGCATCTCATGTGACCCAGCAGGCTTGACATTACCATGATTTTACCCACAGTGTGCTCACTCTAATCAAACAAAGGTCTATATATATAAAGAACTGTGAGTAGTTATGATGTAGCTGAGTGGTTAGCACTTATGCCTTCCAACATAGGGGTCCTAGGTTCAAATCCCTGCTGAAAACAAACGTGGAATTGTTTTTTTGTCTCAATGTACATGCCAGATTGAGGTTTATTTTTTGCACTGTTTGACTAATTACCAAGAAATACAGAGGACAAGAGTAGAATGACAGCACCTGGGGTTCAACACTCGGTCAGCAGTGAGTGTGTGTGATTACTAAGCAGGGAAGAGACTGACAGTAGCTTCCTGAGAAGAGAGGTGACGTCTGAGCATGTGTAGCCAGGACCGAGGAGCTCTTGTCACTGGTCGGATCCTGTACACTATGGATCACTAAGGTAGAAGCTAAAACAAAAATGGTTGAGAATTTTTAATAATGATGAATGGTGAAAATGTTTATTATTTAATTTGCAAGCTTCCTACAAAAAACTTGAAGAAGCAGGGGAAGAGTTTAGATATTTTAATTAATATTTAGAACATAGCCTGTTAGAAAGAGGGCCTTTTTCTTCGGCTGATAAGAAAAGAGGTTTGGTACCTGTAACTCCCAAGGACGTTTCAGGAGGTTGAGCTGTGATGCTCAGGATAAGGGCTTCTGCGCATCAACATGAGACTGGCCGATTGGAGGAGCAGATGAAGAGTGTCCTTACTTTATCCACTCACATGGGACAATAGAAGAAGTTTGGTATGTCCTCTTCTCCAGCATGTTTCAGGAGGTGAAGCATTGTTATCCAGGATGAAGGCAACATGGGACTGGCAGTTTGGAGAAGCAGATGAAGAGTGTCTTTTCTTTAGCCATTGCTAAATCAAGCACTTGTGCTGAGGAAGGCGCTTGATGTCGCTGGATGCTCTGACCTAGGGCCACCTTAACACATTTTGGACCTCCTGGGCACTGGACCCTTCCCAAGCACAACATCATTCCAGGCCATTCCTTTAACTACACCAAAGCAAACCCAATTATGCCCACGCTCCTCCAGTAGACCAGTGCCAAAATAACAGTGAAGTTGCCAGAATTGCAGGTGGGAAGGTAAGTTGTTTACGCTCTTCTCCTAGTAGTGATCCCTTTAATTACAGCAGAAAAAAAATACAATTAATCACCTCTCTTCATTCCCTAGCAGGATCTCCTGGATGAGGCTAGTCACAGACAGCACCATGCTGTGATGTCTTAAGGCCACCTGTGTCTGGATGCTCCTATAATGTCTTGTAGACCACAGACCTAAACCAGCCCGTGGTCTACAAGGCTCATCTACCATGGCTTTTAACTGTTTACACATCCTGAGGATGTGCAAACATTTATATAAATAGCACTGACCCAGGTATCTGACCCCTGCAGTCAAGTAAGGCCATGTCTACACTGAACAGAAAAACGTCCGTTTTTTCAGCGTTTTTCGTTTTCTAAAAACGCTGGAAAAACGACTGTAATCATCTCCCATAGACTTCTATTGTAAAAACGTCCTGCTGTCTACACTGAGCTTCTTTTTTCTGCCTCGTATTTTGCAACATGTTCTAAAAAACGACAGAGCCGGGCAGAAAATTTACTACAGGAGTCTATGGAAAGCGCCGGACGTCTTTTGGCGCGTTTTTGCGGCGTTTTTTTGCCACGATTTTTCAATGAAAACCCTCCCAGAGACCCAAGTTACACCTATAATGGGTGGTAACAAAGGTTAATCCTTATCAAATTTGCATACAAGTGTCTGCTGTGTCCTTGTCTGTACCTTTTGTAATAAAATGATCATGTTAAAATCCTTTTCTTTACATATTTTGGCGCTAATAACGTTATCTCGCTTCTGACGCTAGAAGTACGTTTTTTTACGGATTTTGGCGCAAGAATCCGTTTTTTTACGTTTTTTGGCACTAAAATTATTTTTTTTTACAGATTTTGCCGCTAATAAAGTTATCTCGCTTCTGACGGCAAAAATAACGTTTTTTTATGGATTTTGGCGCAAGAATACGTTGTTTTTACATTTTTTGGCGCTAAAATAATTTTTTTTACAGATTTTGCCGCTAATAACGTTATCTCGCTTCTGACGCCAAAAATACGTTTTTTTTACGGATTTTGCCGCAAGAATCCATTTTTTTACGTTTTTTGGCACTAAAATAATTTTTTTTACAGATTTTGGCACTAATAACGTTATCTCGCTTCTGACGCCAAAACTAAGTTTTTTTTACGGATTTTGGCGCAAGAATATGTTTTTTTTACGTTTTTTGGCGCTAAAATAATTTATTTTACAGATTTTGGTGCTAATAACGTTATCTCGCTTCTGACGCCAAAAATACGTTTTTTACGGATTTTGGCGCAAGAATCCGTTTTTTTACGTTTTTTGGCACTAAAATAATTTTTTTTACAGATTTTGGCGCTAATAACGTTATCTCGCCTCTGACGCCAAAAATACGATTTTTTTTACGGATTTTGGCGCAATAATCCTTTTTTTTATGTTTTTTGGCACTAAAATAATTTTTTTTACAGATTTTGGCGCTAATACCGTTATCTCGCCTCTGACGCCAAAAATACGTTTTTTTTTAATGGATTTTGCGCCAGAATCCTTTTTTTTACGGATTTTGGTGCTAAAATCCTTTTCTTAACATATTTTGGCGCTAATAAAGTGATCTCGCTTCTGACACAAAAATAGTTTTTTTTATGGAATTTGGAGCAATAATGCGTTTTTTTGGATTTTGCCGCTAAAATCCTTTTCTTTACAGATTTTGATGCTAATACAGTTATCTTGCTGTATGCAAAGATAATGTGGGTTTTTGTGGATTTTGGTGCAAGAATCTGGTGCAAAATTTAATAAAGTAGTTGCACTTAGCAGCACACAAAGGACAATGTGCTCACAATGGCTACAGTGATCTAAAGGAAGTGACTAGTTAACATGTTAACTCCACCTGTAGGGTGTAGTTTACATCCAATGGTTTAATTTGTGCATACATTAAAAAGCAGAGCAAAGACGCTCCAAAAAACGCTTCAAAAAACGCTCCAAAAAAACCGAAAAACGCGCCAAAAAACGAACGTTTTTTCAGCTGCTTTTGACAGTGGACAGTGGACAGAAAACTCAGTTTCATGAACGTTTTTAGTAATTCGTTTTCAGGTCGTTTTTTGTCCACTGCAGTGTAGACATAGCCTAACAGCTGCACTGAGCTTGTAGTGGGGCAGTGAAGAATCCCTCTTTGCCGTCATTAAAGGGGTCTTCTCACCATGCTGTTTCACATAGCCATAGGTAGCTTCAGGCTCTAACTTTCTGGTCAGGCTAATTGTGGGTCTATACAAGTGATTGGCATATCAGCTCTTCTATTCGCAGCTACATTGGATACAGTGAGATGAGTGTTGGAGATTTAGAAACTGTAGTGCACAAGACTACAGAGCTCTAAGGCTATGTTCACACGGGTTAAAATGGGCCGTATTTCGGTCCGTAATTACGCGCCGGAGTGCGCCAATTACGGGCCGAAAACGGCCCATTCATTACGGTAATTCACAGTTCTCATAGAGAACTATGGATTACGTCTCCTCTCCCCGCCGGGCGGGGAGATAATTGACATGTCACTTTCTAGCGGCGTATACGCGCCGCTAGCAGTGATTGTCTATGGGCCGGCGAAGTGACGGCCCCCCGCTCACTCCCCCGCTACCGCCCCGCCCCCGTCAACACGGCGTAATTGCGGGGTGAAATTACGCCCCGCAGGTAAGCCGTGTGAACATAGCCTAAGGCTTAAAACGTCATTAAAGAGAACCTGTCACATAGATTATGCCCCCCTTGCTGAGGGCAGCACAAGCTAGTGTCAGACCTGCTGTTTCCGGCGCTGTAGCCCTTATTCTGTAAGATGCTGTAGTTTTCATGTATTTAATGCTCAAATATGCAGTTTTCAGCCAGAAGTCATTCGAATAGTCCTTCAAAGAGTCGTTTTTTTTCAAACCTCGTCCACCTCAACTGATAAACCTAGTGCTTAGAATAGGTAGAACCATGTGAATAACTGTCAGTGGGCGGGGCTAGCCTTTGGTGGGCGGGGCTAACACCTACTCATGAATAAGATTTGAGGGGTAAATGCTCTAAAACTGCTGCATCTTACAGAATAAGGGACACAGCGCTGGAAACAGCAGGTCTGACACTAGCTTGTGCTGCCCTCAGCAATGGGGGCATAACCTATGTGACAGGTTCCCTTTAAGTTATGTAACAAAGCTTCTGCGCTAGAGATAAGACTTTGCATGGAGTGACTCAGCATGATCAAACTGACTGATGGCAGCTTGGATCAATCAGATAAGATAAAGAGCAGGGAGAGGAAGTCCGTAACCTAAAGAAACTTGTGTACACTAGCAGTAGATTAAATTTTCTTTATCTCCTGAGCAAATCAAGATCAAAACAGCAATGTAATTGGTAAAAGTCTTCATTTACCTTATCCTACATGTTAAAAGCTAATCATTGTGGGAAGAAAATCACTTTAAGGGGCCGTTCACACGGCTTATTTCGCCGCGGATTGGCGCCGTACAGCACGCCGGATTTGCGCTGCAGTACGGCGCCAATCCGTCGCAGTAATTGCGGTAATCCACAGTTCTCATAGAGAACGGTGGATTCCGTCGCTCCTTCCCGCTCGGCGAAGCCGCCGGGCGGGGAGAAACTGACATGCACATTATCCAGGCGCAATACGTGCCCCCGCACCCGCCCCTTATTCAAGCCGGAATTGCGAGCGCAATCTGGCTCGGAATTACGGCTTGAATAAGCCATGTGAACGGCCCCTAAGGCAACATGTGATTTGTTCTCTGCTTTAGCCATGTCAGCAATAGTGGCTGAAAATCTTATGAATCAATCATCATTGGGTCCCTTTAATGCAATACCAGTTCCAGGCATGTGAATTACCTCCTAGGTTTAGGTCAAAAGATCCACCACTTGTATCCTGCTGGTGCATGGGAGCATACCAGAGCTGGCCCTGCTCCGTGTAATGTGTTATACACTTTTATTGATGCAGAACTAGTATGGGTGCATAGATACTGTATGGGAGAGGTGTGATGTTGGCGTAAACTGCTTTTGAGGCTGTGTTAGGCTGCGTCCACACAGCAAGGACAAAAACCTAGGGGGACATGTCAGAGAAAGGAGGCGCCGCCACGCCACTTTTAAGATGCATTAAATGAGTGTATAGTGCGCCTGAATGTATGACCTGTCTTATGTTGGTTCATAAATCTGGCGTGTGGTATGCCTTGCATAGTATAGCATATTTTTGGCGCATAACTTAGGTGCATAGCATATCTTGGGCACATAGATAGCATAGCTTAGGCGCCATCAAATGTGTCGCACCTGGCACAAACTGTGCCTAGTTTTGGTGTACGGCTGTTGAGTCATATCTAGAATAGGCCTTCAACAGTTTTTTGAAGCAAAATACACCAAAAAAAGTCTCCCCTAGTGTCAAATACTGGTCGGATTCTGATTTAGAATCTTATGAGTATTTTACTCTAGGTTTTTAAAGGTTTTTTTGGGCCGATTTTGGCTTTTTTTGCCACGGTTTTCAGATTCTTTACATTGGAATAGTACATAATCCGGCAGAAGAATGGGCATGTTCCAAGTTTTTTGCAAAGCTGTCTGTTTTGAAATCTGATCTCAGAAACACCTGAGCTGTTGTCTACGTGGCTCGGATTTTTTACATCAAGGTCTCTGGGGATGGCTTACAGTCAGATTTTCACCGGTTTCAAAATCCATGTCAAAATCCGACTGTAAAGCTATGGCGTGTAGCCGGGCCCTTATAGTCGCCATCAGGGTTAGTATTTTGAATATTGCTGTCTCCCAACTGGTGGCTCCATTTCCTGTACCTATTTCAAAATATTTAAGGGGGACATGTATGAAAACTGTCAAGGACTTGTAACGGTCTGGAGGTGGATCCACTGGACCACCGCAGGCGATGGCGTAAGCCCACACCAGGGAGTGGAATCTAAGTGGGTCCCGGTATTCACCAGAGCCCGCCGCAAAGCGGGATGGTCTTGCTGCGGCGGGAGTCCACCAGGTCACTACCACTGGCAGGGCTTGCCTGCGGTGGCGGCCAAGGGTAACGAGGTACAGGATCGGCAGGCAGGCTCGTAGTCGTGGACGGGCAGGAGGTCAGGAAAGGCGGCAAGGTTCGTAGACGGTAGACAAGCAGGAGGTCAGGGCAGGCGGCAAGGTTCGTAGACGGTAGACGTAAGCAGACGGTCGGTACACGGTATGGCAAGACAGGAACACTTTAGGAAGCTTTCCCCAACAAGATATACACAAAGGATCCTGCGAAGGCCGGCAGGAAGAGGCCGGACTAAATAGGAGCAGTGCCCGGCAATGACCAATTACCGGCGCACTGCCCCTTTAAATTCAAACTGCCGACGCACGCGCCCCTAGGGGCGGAGCCACGCGCTGGGAGACGGAGCCAGACAGAGCAGGAGCGCGGCCGGGTAAGTGAACGCCGGAGGGGGCCGAGACATGAGCGGACCCCGAACCCGACGTGCGGGACGGGGCTCCGCTGGGAGCAGGGGCATGGACGCGCCAGCGACGCGGGACAGTGGTCGGGGGGGCGTCCGTGACAGTCCTCCCCCCCCCTTGGGCCCCCTTCTCTTACTGGAATGAAGAAATCTCTGGATGAGGTTGCGGTTCAGGATATTCTCCTCCGGCTCCCAAGACCTCTCTTTGGGGCCGAACCCCTTCCAGTCCACCAGGAAGTATCGCTTTCCCCTAGTTCTCCTCATGCCCAGAATTTCATTGACCTCGAAGACATTGGGCGCATCAGCCACAGACGGAGGAGGAACGGCCTTCTGGGAAAAAACGATTAAGGACCAGAGGTTTCAATAAGGAGACATGAAATGAGTTGGGGATTTTCAACGTAGGAGGGAGCCGGAGTTTGTATGACACCGGGTTGATGCGGCTGATGACCTCAAAGGGTCCCAGGAAACGGGGACCCAGTTTATGAGAAGGCATCTTTAGGCGGACATATCTAGACGAGAGCCACACCTTGTCACCCGCGGAGAAAACCGGAGGGGGGATTCTTCTTTTGTCCGCTTGAGTCTTCATGCGCTCGGAAGCGCGGAGCAGCGACTGACGGGTCTGGGACCAGATGGCCTTCATGTCTTGAATCAGTGCGTCCACCGCCGGGACCTCAGAGGAGGTTGCCAGAGGGAGAGGAGGGCGGGGATGCAGGCCATACACTATGTAGAAGGGGGAGACCCCCACGGACTTGGACTCAAGGGAGTTATAAGAGAACTCCGCCCATGGCAGTAAATTGGACCAATCGTTCTTGACGTGCCGAGACGAAATGGCGAAGGTAACATCCCAAGACTTGGTTGACCCTCTCCACCTGGCCGTTCGTCTGTGGGTGGTAGGCGGAAGAGAAGTCGAGCTTCACCTGAAGTTGGTTGCACAGGGCTCGCCAAAACCTGGAGACAAATTGGACTCCCCGGTCCGAGACAATTTGCTGAGGGAGTCCATGCAGACGAAACACATGGAGGAAGAATAGCTCAGCCAGGCAGGAGGCAGATGGCAGCCCTGGCAACGGGACGAAATGCGCCATTTTGGAAAAGCGATCCGTAATCACCCAAATAATGGTGTTGCCAGACGACGGAGGGAGGTCAGTTATGAAGTCCATCGAAATGTTGGTCCAGGGTTGAGTGGGAATGGGAAGTGGCTGAAGCAGGCCTGTCGGCTTGTGACGTGGCGTCTTGTTGCGGGCACAGGAGTCACAAGAAAAAACGAAGTCCTTAACATCTTTTTCAAGCTCTGGCCACCAATAGAACCGGGATATCAGGTAGAAGGTTCTTCGGGCGCCGGGATGACCCGCCAATAATGAGCAATGTTCCCATTTTAAGATACGTCTGCGGAGAGCAGGACGCACATAAGTCCTTCCAGGAGGGACCCTCCGGAGGTCCACTGGAGCTGCCGAGATGAGACGTTCTGGAGGAATTATGTGTTCTGGAGAAGTATCTTCACCCACCACGTCGGAGGCACGGGAGAGGGCGTCAGCTCTCACATTCTTCTCAGCTGGCCTGAAGTGGATCTGAAAATCGAACCGGGAGAAGAAGAGCGACCACCTAGCCTGGCGTGGGTTAAGTCGCTGAGCCGTCTGCAGATATTGGAGGTTCTTGTGGTCCGAGTAGATACGGATGGGAAAACGGGCGCCCTCCAGCAGATAACGCCACTCCTCCAGAGCCAATTTTATGGCTAGTAGCTCCCGGTCGCCAATCGTGTAATTCCTCTCGGCCGATGAGAACGTCTTGGAGAAGAAGCCGCACGTTACAGTCTTACCCGTGGGCCCTTTCTGCGTAAGAACTGCTCCGGCTCCCACAGATGAGGCATCCACCTCCAGGGTGAAGGGTTTCGCGGAATCCGGATGTGCCAGGATAGAGGCCGTAGAGAAGGCGGACTTGAGCTTCGAAAACGCCTCCTCCGCCTCGACCGGCCAGCTGCGTGGATTGGCTTGTTTCTTGGTGAGGGCTACTATCGGAGCCACCAGCGTAGAGAAGTGAGGGATGAACTGGCGATAGTAGTTGCAGAAGCCCAAGAATCGCTGGATAGCCCGCAGCCCGACTGGGCGTGGCCACTGCAACACGGCAGACAGTTTTGCTGGGTCCATCCGTAGGCCTTGGTCAGAGATGACGTACCCCAGGAACGGGAGGCTAGTCTGATGGAAGAGGCACTTCCCTAGCTTGGCATACAGGTGGTTCTCCCGGAGACGTTTCAGTACTTGACGAACATGGCTGCGGTGGGTCTCGAGGTCAGGAGAGAACACCAGGATGTCATCAAGGTAGACCACCACGCAGGTGTGGAGGAGGTCCCTGAAGACGTCATTCACGAGCTCCTGAAAGACGGCGGGAGCATTGCACAGTCCGAAGGGCATCACCAGGTACTCAAAGTGCCCATCCCTGGTGTTGAAGGCCGTCTTCCATTCATCGCCCTTGCGAATTCGGACCAAGTTGTAGGCCCCTCTCAGATCCAAATTAGAGAAAATCTTGGCGCCCTGCAGGGCATCAAAAATCTGTGACACGGCAAAGGGTAACGGTTTTTTACCGGATCTTGTTCAAGCCCCGGTAGTCTATGCAGGGCCGCAAGGTACCGTCCTTCTTCTTCACGAAAAAGAACCCCGTGCCAGCGGGAGACGAGGACTTTCGGATGAACCCCTCGGACATGGCTTGGGTCTCAGGCACCGACAGTGGGTAGACTCGGCCCCGGGGAGGGCTGGTACCCGGAACTAAGTCGACTCTCGGATTGTCTCTCAGAGAACACATCGGCGTACTCCAGATATTCGGGCGGCAGCCCGGGCAACGACTGCTGAAGGGTTGCGCGAGAGCAGGGAAGCACCGGGCGAGGTGCCACCAAACAACGCCCCCGACAGTTGGGACCCCAACAAATCACCTCTCCAGTAGACCAGTCCAGGATAGGAGAGTGGAGTCGCAGCCATGGGAGTCCGAGGAGGATTGCCGACGAGGAGCGAGGCAACACATAGAGGGAGATTTCTTCCTTATGCAGCACCCCCACGTGGAGGGACAGTGGCTTGGTGACAACTGGATGGTGTCGCTACAGGCAGCTCCCCGCTGACGGATGAGATGACAAGCGTTTCTCCAGGCGTTCACCGACAGCCGATACTGCATTCACTAGGGACTGGTTGTATGAAGTTCCCGGCGGAGCCCGAAGTCCAGAAACGCGGAACTTGGAACGTGAAACCATCTCTGATACGACCTGCACTGGCATTAACAGGCGTGGAGAGGAGAGGTTGCACTAGAAATGCTCTCCCACAGATCCTAGGTGCGGGGAGTTTCCCGCAGGCTTGGGACGCTTGGGGACAATTCCTCCGAAAATGCTCTGGGCTGCCACAGTAGAGGCACAAGTTCCTTTACCGACGCTGGACCAACTCTTGCTCAGAGAGGTGAGCCCGAACAATCTGCATGGGCTCGTCGGTGGGTGTTGGCGGTTGTGGCGCAGGAGGCCCCTGGAACACCGGTGCCAAGCGAGGAAACCGGCGAGGTTGGGCTGACTAGCGCTCTTGCAGAAGCTGCACTTCACGTTCAATGAAGCGTACATCGATGTGGGTCGCTAACCAGATCAGGTCACTGAGGGAAGACGGGAGGTCTCTAGCTGCCAGGACGTCCTTAACTCGGCTTGAGAGCCCTTTCTTGAAGGTAGCACACAGAGCGGCCTCGTTCCATGACAGTTCAGAGGCCAGAGTATGGAATTGTACTGCGTAGTTTCCTACAGACAGGTCCCCCTGGCGTAGGTTTAGGAGAGCTATCTCAGCGGAGGATGCACGGGCTGGTTCCCCAAAGACGCTGCGGAACTCACTGAGGAACGATGCCAGGGCCTTCCCGGAGAGGAGGCTGACCACGAACGCCACCTTCGCACGTTCAGACAGGAACTGATTGGTCATAAGCTCCACATGCATAGAGCATTGGGTGATGAACCCCCTGCAGAGTTTTGGGTCACCGTTGTACTTAGATGGGAGGGACAGCCGAAGCTTGGGGCCCCTCAGAGCCGCAGGAACCATTGAGGCAGGAACAACGACAGGAGCTGGCGGAAGTTGCTGCTGCTGAGCGGTGATGAGCTGCTGCACCATGGAGGAAAGTTGCTCGAGCTGCTGCGCGATCTGTTGCGATTGCTTGACCACGACGGTGGTGATGTTGGCAACACTTGGCAAGGGCACCTTGGCGGGATCCATGGCCGGATCCTACTGTAACGGTCTGGAGGTGGATCCACTGGACCACCGCAGGTGATGGCGTAACCCACACCAGGGAGTGAAATCTAAGTGGGGTCCCGGGTTTCACCAGAGCCCGTCGCAAAGCGGGATGGTCTTGCTGCGGCGGGAGTCCACCAGTCACTACCATGGCGGGGCTTGCCTGCCTTGCGGCCAAGGGTAACGAGGTACAGGAAACGGCAGGCAGGCTCGTAGTCTGGAGGGCAGGGGGTCAGGGCAGGCGGCAAGGTTTTAACGGTAGACAAGCGAGGTTTAGGGCAGGCGGCAAGGTTCGTAGACGGTAGACGTAAAACAGATGGTCGGTACACGGTAGGGCAAGACAGGGAAAACTTTAGGAAGCTTCACCAACGAGATATACACAAAAGAAACCGGCGAAGGCCGGCAGGAAGAGGCCGGACTAAATAGGAGCAGTGCCCGGCAATGACCAATTACCGGGGCACTGCCCTTTTTTTTTTAAATTCAAACTGCCGGGGGGCGTGCGCCCCAGGGGCGGAGGCCACGCGCCGGGAGACGGAGCCAGACAGAGCAGAGCGCGGCCGGTAAGTGAACGCCGGAGGGGCCGAGACATGACGGACCCCGAACCCGACGTGCGGACGGGGGGTCCGCTGGGAGCAGGGTCACGGACGCGCCCGCGACCCGGGACAGTGGTCGCAGGGGCGTCCGTGACAGGACTAAGTGCTTGTTCACATGGAGTATACCCCCTGTGTTACAAGCGCTTTTAGGATCCGTCTTGGGGTCCGAGACGGATCAAAAGCGCTTGTAACACGGAGTTTTATACTCCGTGTGAACAAGCCCTAAGACTTTCTTTGTTGCCCATAGCAACCAATCAAAGCTCCCCTTCCATTTTTCCAGAGCACTATATGAAATGAAAGGGGAGCTCTGATTGGTTGCTATGGGCAACAAAGAAAGTTCTACACCTAGACAGTTTTCATACATGAGGCCCTCGGTACCTTTTTACAGTTTGTGGTGAGACAGGAAACCCAAATTTCATCCAATGACTTAGACCTCTTGGGTCCAAAGGGGTCAAAAGCCTGTTCAGTGCTGTTACAGACTATGGAGAGGATTGCAGCTAGTTTCGGTGTCCCCTTGACTCTGCATAAAATGGAGGGGCTGACAACAGTGATTATATTTCTGATTGACACAGAGCACATGTGGTGTGGTGTGCCAGAAGCCAAACTCAGGGATTTATAAAATGCTGTAAACAATCACAGAGCAAGTTACGAAAATTAGATGGAGGGATTTGTACTTGCCGCTGGACAGTATTAACTCTTCAACAACCCAGTCATTTTTTTGCATTTTGTATTGACAAGAGCCAAAACTTTTTTATTTTTTTGTCAACATATAATTTACATATAATTTATTAACTTATTAACTCTAAAGGAGGACTTACATAATCGTTCTATGTGTCAGAACGATTATGGCAATATCATGATCATATAGTTTTTTAATTTTTCTTTCATTTCTGCACACAAAAATATTCTTTGAATTCAAAATGTATTTTGTGTCGCTTTATTCCAATGACTTTTACCCTATAACGTTTTTTATTTTTCTGTTGACAGATCTGTATGGGGGCTTGTTTTTTACAGAATGACCTTTATTTTTTATTTGCACCATTTTGGGATGCTTAACACTTTTTGGAAAAAATGAGCACAACATAAAAATTTTGGCATTGTTTATTATTTTTTTTTTTTTTTGCTGTTTCACCCCCGTGAGATTAGTAATTAATTGGTAATTTATTTAAGGATTGGGATTTTAGTATGGAAAAATTGGAATTTCTATTTTTTTTTATCTGGCTTGGAATTTTTTTTGCTGATTTATGTGTTTCTTAAACTTATTATTATTATCATCATCATTTTGTCCCACTATATGATTGCTCATATAATACCTCACATTACTTATGTGGTGCATTATATTATACATTATATTATACCTGTCAGTGTAAAACTGCCAGGCATCCTACTGGACCCTATTTCTGGGACTTGACAGCTATAGTTGTCTATCGGCTTGTAGATATTATGATCTTTTATTGATTTACTTTTGTATACCGTATATACTCGAGTATAAGCCGACCCGAATATAAGCTGAGGCACCTAATTTTGCCCAAAAAAAATGGGAAATCTTATTGACTAGGGTGGAAAATGCAGCGGCTACTGGTGAATTTAAAAGAATTAAAATGGATACCAATAAAATTACATAGGCAGTTTAATGTCCCCCATAGGCAGGTATAGGCAGTTTAATATCCCCCATGGGTATGTAGAGGCAGGTATATGTCCTCCATTGGCAGGTATAGGCAGATTAATATCCCCCATAGGCAGGTATAGGCAGTTTAATGTACCCCAAAGGTATGTAAAGGCAGGTATATGTCCTCCATAGGCAGGTATAGGCAGTTTAATGTCCCCCATAGGCAGTTATAGATAGGTATAGGTCCTACATAGCCAGGTTATAGGCAGGTATATATCCTGTAAAGGCAGGTATATGTCCTGTATAGACAGGTATATATACCCCATAGACAGGTTATAGGCAGGTATATGTCCCTCATAGGCAGGTTATAGGCAGGCATATGTTCCCCATAGGCAGGTTATAGGCAGGGTATAGGCAGGTATATGTCTCTATAGGCAGTTTATAGGCAGGGTATAGGCAGGTATATGTCTTTATAGGCAGGGTATAGGCAGGGTATAGGCAGGTATATGTCTTTATAGGCAGGGTATAGGCAGGTATATGTCCCTATAAGCAGGGTATAGGCACATATATGTCTCTATAGGCAGGGTATAGGCAGGGTTTAAAAAAACAAACAAATACAAACACTTACCTCACTCCCTTGCTGTCCGGACTCCCGGGCGCTCCTCTTCGTCTTGGGGCACAGGCAGTGTGAGGTCATCAAGCTGCGCAGGCAGCATGATGACACACGCTGCCTGTGCCGGAAGCTCCGGACGGCCGCAAATCTGCTTGCGGCAGTCCGGAGTCAACTGCGGAGTCCCAGAGGAGTCGCATACATGGGAAGAGATCACCAACAGCGACGGGCCACAGTATTGCCCGGACGCTGTCGGCTGTACTCTGCCTTCAGTTATATGCGCTCTCTGAGGAGTCGCGTATAACTGAAGTGTCCCTGCCGGCGCCAGGGCCATTGCGGCGCCCGATTGCCAACAGTGACTCGAGTATAAGCCGAGGAGGGATTTTTACTCGGCTTATACTCGAATATATACAGTATATTTTTGCTTTCCCTACTGTAGGGCCTTGGCAGCTACGTAACATTGTCAGTCATCGGATAGTGGTGCCGCCCCTTTCGGGGCGAATACTCAGCTTCTGATAGTAACAAGAGAGAGAGAGAGATTCACTGACTGCAATCAGTGGTGGGTGCGAGGTAGTGTGCGGGGGGAAATTCACTGACTAAGATCAGTGGTGGGTGTGACGTAGTGTGCGGGCGAGGGTGAGATTCACTGACTGCAATCAGTGGTGGGTGCAATGTAGTGTGTGGGGGAGGGTGAGATTCACTGACTGCAATCAGTGGTGAGTGTGAGGTAGTGTGCGTGGGAGGGTGAGATTCACTGACTGCAATCAGTGGTGAGTGTGAGGTAGTGTGCGTGGGAGGGTGAGATTCACTGACTGCGATCAAAGGTCCTGCAGCAGAGAGAGAGAGATCATGTGCAGTCCCATGTAAACACAAACAGATAAAGTGTATGGTTTTGCTCTGCAGATCTGTAGCGGTCAGAGGAGTAATAATCTGCAGGATATATCACTGTGTGAGAGAGAGTCCTAAATGACAAATGCCTATTCTAGTTATAAAGTATGTAGATAGAGCGAGAAATGTAGATATACACTATCGACTTATACTTAGCTTTTCACTTCCAAAGACAGCTGAGAACCTCTTCCTTCCCCAGCTTACACAGAATGAATCCTCACATGCACACTTTGGGGCGTGTCTGCAGAGAGAGAAGATGCTCCCTGTTAGGAGGACAAACACACCCCTCCATTTCACAAGCTCTGCTTAGCAACCAGCATAAATGGCTGCCAAATGCTGAAACGAGAAAACCACTTTAACAGTATTGGATATATTTTTTGGGAAGTAACTGAGATATTGTTATCTTGTACTGTGGTGGTAAATATTTATATGTTTTGTAAGTATGTTGATCTCTATAGAGTACCTACAAGTTTTGAGTTTTTATGATGATAATTTATTAAAAGTTATATTTTAATGTGAGTTTAATATTGGTCTCTACTGTGATTTTGGATTCTTGTAACTATTGATTTGGTTATTTTGTCATTGTCTGTGATTCTCTGGCAGAGGCTAAAAAACCTACACAGAAGGAACACCCGGTAGCCATCAATTTACATTGATGGCTACCGGCAGGGCCGGGACAAGGCATTTTGGTGCCCTAGGCAAGTACAGCCAATGGCGCCCCCTTCACTCCCCAAAAAATTCCACCCGCCCCACACTAATTACTCTCGCCCCTGCACCAGGTCCTCCCCCGCATCAGTTACACTCTGTCCCCTGCACCAGTTACACTCTGCCCCCTGCACCAGTTACACTCTGTCCCCTGCACCAGTTACACTCTCTGGCCCCTGCACCAGTTACACTCTGTCCCTGCACCAGTTACACTCTGTCCCCTGCACAGTTACACTCTGTCCCCAGCACCAGTTACACTTTGCCCCCTGCACCAGTTACACTCTGTCCCCTGCACCAGTTACACTCTGTCCCCTGCACCAGTTACACTCTGTCCCCTGCACCAGTTACACTCTGCCCCCTGCACCAGTTACACTCTGTCCCCTGCACAAGTTACTCTCTGCCCCCTGCACAAGTTACTCTCTCCCCCCTGCACAAGTTAAACTCTGTCCCCTGCACAAGTTACTCTCTGTCCCCTGCACAAGTTATTCTCTCCCCCATGCACAAGTTACACTCTCCCCCATGCACAAGTTACACTCACCCCCATGCACAAGTTACTCTCTCCTCCATGCACAAGTTACACTCTCTCCACTGCACAAGTTACACTCTCCCCACTGCACAGGTTACACTCTCCCCCAGCACAGGTTACTCTCTCCCCCAGCACAAGTTACACACTCTGCCCCAGCACAGGTTACACACTCTGCCCCAGCACAGGTTACACACTCTGCCCCAGCACAGGTTACACTCTGCCCCAGCACAGGTTACACTCTCTCCCGCTGCACAGGTTACACTCTCTCTCCTGCACAGGTTACACTCTCTCCCCCTGCACAGGTTAGGCTATGTCCACACGGCTTAAAATGGGACATATTTCAGTCCGTAATTATGCACCTTAGTGCACAAATTACGGCTGGAATACGTCCCAGTCATTACGGTAATCCACAGTTCTCATAGAGGACTATGGATTACGTCTCCTTCCCTGCTCGGCGAATACGCCGCGGGGGGAGATAAGTGACATGTGAATTACCAGCGCACGTGGAATCAAGGACGCCAGAGGTTTTGGCGAAGGAAAACTGTTTATTGTCTAAAAAAGCAAAGGGTTTATCCTTCGCTTGATTAAAACAAACTTAAAAGCCTAACACGTTTCGCACCTTCTTTCACAGGCGCTTCATCAGAGGCAGAATGATATCTAAAAAAATGTCTCAGTTTTTATGCAATCAATTAAGGAACAATGGGGTTCGATTGGCAGGAAAAACTGTCAATCAAGTTACATCAAACATAGTGGAAACACGAATAAAAGGGACAGGCTGCTAATTTTCAAGTTTTTAAATCTGACATTATTCATGTATCAACAACCCGTACATCATTTAAGATCCAAGGCAGAGTTTCCTAATTCAAAATATCAAATATCTTGTATTAATTATTTTTTTAAAAAAAAAAAAGATTTTTGGCATACATCATGTATATTTGAATTTTTTAAAAGAAAAAAAATTTAAAAATTTTTTAAAATTTTGTCAACTTTGATTATATGTTTTACTTCAATAAAGGTTTAGGTGCTTAATAAGTGTCTGTTAGTTGATTTGCGGATATTTAAATCTAAAAATTATGCATGTGTGAACTTTGTGCGTCCTTTAAGGCCCAAACAAATTTTCAGTTTAAAATGTTGTGGATAAAATATTCTTACAAAACACTATTTTAGGCTTAAATTATGAAGTTGGTGTCATATTTAGGTTATGTTTAAAGGAAAAAAAAAAAAAAGAATGTTGTCAGCTTTAATCTATGTGTGATGTACCTTAAATAAAGTACATCAATGTTATATTTGACAGAATTTAAAGAGAAAATGGAAATAATTACACTAAATTTTTAATATTGTCAACTTTGATCTATATAGGGATTTTACTTCAATAAAGTGTTTAGGTGCCTAATAAAAGTGTTGAGATTACTGTTGATTTGCACGGGATATTTAAATCTGACATAATGTGTGAACATTGTGTGCGTACATTTGAAGATCAGAAACAAATTTTAAGTTCAAACATGTTCGTGATATTTTATTTCTTACAAAAACGTATTTTAGGCATTACTTTATGAGTTGGTGTATATTTAGCATATGTTAAAAAAAAAAAAAAATAAAAAAAAGGACTGGTTGTAAGTTTAACTAAGTGTGATTTAAGCTTAAATGAAATGCTTAGAGTGCACTAATGGAGTGGTACTGTTTCTTTTGTGTTACAATAGACTTTCTATATTTAATGAGGTTTGTAGCACAAAATATTATTGATAGAAATCCCTGATTCTTATAATGAATTTCTTTGGTATGGATATTTACAGCTGTTCAAATAGTTCTCGTTTAATCATATTAGGTAAGAGTACACAGGAGCGTATTTCGGCACGAATTTCCTTCCGTCGGTATAGTGCTTATAAAAATACGAAAGAAAAGAGGTGTTTTATACTTGGATTTCTTTTTACCTTTTAGGGAACTATTCAAATGTGATAAAGGAAAAGGGACGTTATTAGCCGTATTTCACTATTGAGTGAGACTGTTCGGCATACCCTCGTTTGTGAATGCCACATCAAGTATGTATAATTAAAATAATAAAAAATAAAAATTAAGTATAAGTTCTGATGCCTCATTAAACCCCAAGGATACAACGTTTGCAATAGATATATCCAGATCATTTCTCGCTGTTTCCATGGTTTGAAATTGTTAGGCTGACCCTCTGATATTTAAATTCAACGGTGTGATTTTTTAAACTGAAAAGTTTGATTTGTTATTTCTTTTGCAGTGGGTGCTACACTCTGCTGCACGTTCCCCATTTTTCACAGGCTAGATGGCCATTAAGGTCTAATGTGTTGGGGACAGGTAGTCCTACTAATATTGAAGACACGTGCATTCCAGGACTTAGGAATAAACAAATGGAGGTTTTACATGTAATGTGGATTTAATTGGAAAAAATAGATTGGATATGTGGACCTAACTTGTATTCTGTTTTACAAATGATGTCGCAGCATAAACATTTTGATGCTTTACAGGGAAAACTTCCTGTTACATTAGAGATGTAGTGATCAATACTCTTGTTGAGCTTGACTCTTACTAGGTGCTATCAAGTTTTTTAAAGTTAGGTGCTCTCCTGTAATTACTCGCCGGTTATCTTTTGGTGTAATAGGACCAAGGAAATGGATCCTTCTTAATAAGGTACCAATATTGTTTTCAGGGAATGCCCATTTATTTGATTGTGTTGTAGCGGTTGTAATGGGGTAATTAAGGAAATTTAATTTTTGGATTAAATTTCTGTTTCTATCGTTTTCATTTTTAAGCTTAGACATTTAATTGAGTTAGTTTAGATGGTAGATTATTTCATTTATTAATTGCGTCCTCGAGTATATATTCGGATAACGTTTTTCCTAACTTCTTTTCAAAGAATTCAGATTGGTTTTGTACAACGTAGTTGTTATCTGAGCAGTTTTTCTTAGTCTTTTAAATTGCCGTAGGGGATGTTTGTCCACCAGGGCGATGGTGACGCTACTATTAAAATTGATATAGGAGTTGCTGTCTAAGCTTTAAAAATGTGCGGCTGTAGCTTTTGTAGATGGTTTGCTTCTTTCAGAGAGTTATTCAGGTCCAGAATCTATAGTATTCCCTGCATAATCTTTAGTGGTAAAAGTAATACCCCATGTGTAATTGTTTTCTTTAGAAAAAGAATAAATTGAGAAATAGTCTCATAAGGACCCGACATATAAAGAGGTAGGTGGCTATAAAAAACTACTTCTATAGCAGATATGAACTGATATATTGGGGGTTGGGATATATATTATTTATCTGTCAAAGACCCCCGATGAACAGGTTGGCATATGGGGGGGCTACCTGATTGTCCCCATTAGCAGTTCCCTTGACTTGCTTTTGATGGCAGCTTATGGTAATAAAAATAATTTATTGTCCAATGTTTTATTTAAGGCCATCTATCAGAAATTCTTTTTTTGTTTCTGAATATTTGTATTTGATCTAATATATTCTTTACGCAATTTTTACTTGATCATGAATATGTTAGAATATAGGATGTCACGTCAGCTGTTACCAGTATATAACTTGGGGTTTGGTTTTAATGCAGAGAGAAATTGAATTAAATGTCCCGAATCTCAAGAGATGGCTTTTTAGTTTTTTCAATGTGGTGAAGATGTATATTAGGAAATGTGATAAATAATTACTTTGTAATTGTTGGAATACCCGAGATAATGGGATTGGCCGGCGGGGTTTGGTCAGATTCTTATGTAATTTGGGTTAAAAAAAAAAAAAATGGGTTGTTGGTCTCTTTAATGGAGCAGGAATTTTTTTTCTTTTTGTGTCAAGAATGTGTTTGGACACTGCTTTGTTCAGTAAATCTGCTAGTTTTTTCTGGACCCCTGGGAAGGGGTTATTGAGGAACTAATTCATATTATTCCCTATCAATAAGGAAATCTTCATCTGCTTCTTTTTCAATACATTAATAAGATCCAGAATGGGCTATCCCACCGACTTTTCCGCAGGGCAGAAATAAACTAAATATCTATTTTATTTCAGCTCCTTTAGTGCTTACAATAGTTCTGTTTTAGGTAAATTGGAGTTTCTCTTTTGCTGGGTTATATTTTGGAATTCATCGGAGACCAGCTCAGCATAAGTTTTAGGAGGTGGGCCCTGAGGATTGTATCGGATAGAAGTTGGATTTAGTCTTGAATTTGTATTTGTTCTCATTATCCAGTATTTTCCAAATTTTACTTCATCTAGATGTGTTGTTTGGTACTGGGTGCAGCGCAAATATGTCTAGCCGAAGGTAAACTTTCTTATTAAATGATGGGACATCGAGAAACAAATTTAATTTGGTCTACGAGTTATTGGTTGGACAACACTTTAATATAGCAGCCCTTGAGAGGACTTTAATTTTCTGTTCATTTAATACATGTTCCGATAGATTAAATATCTATTTATTAATATTTGTTTGGGGTGGCATTTATTTAAGTATAGGGGACCTTTCCTTTTTTATGCTGGCTCCCGCCTGCAAACCCTTTATTGCCTTTCTTTTTGCCCCTTAAAATATGTTTGGTTAAGTGATGACGATGGGGGGCTTTGTTGTATCGTCTCTATTTTTGGAATATGGTGTGTTTCCCTAAAAAAAAGAGGTGTATTTGATCCTTATGGAATTCATTTCTGTAAAGGAGGAGTTTCCTAGATTGGATAAATTTATATCTGTTTGACTGGATGGGAAAAAAATCGACGTGTCATGTATAGTTAATTGAGAAAGAGTGTTGGTGAGAGGAGGGATTTCATTAATATCTTTTTATATCACCAATGTTCTGATTTAATTTTACATAACTTTCACAAATTTTATCTTGCTTTAGATAGTCATATCTGAAAATATTATTTTTTTTCTGCTGCGATTTTATCCATCAGGTGTATTCAGTATGTAAAGGTTATATTAGTGATGAAACCTGGTGTGGTTTTTTTTCAAGCTGTCATTGTTTGCAGTGTGTGTAAGGGTGTTGATGTCTTGATTATTAGGTATTGGTTATAGATGTTGCGGAATGTAATGATTTATTTACTTGATTTTCTTGCATTTATGCGTTTATGTATTTTGGATAAGAAAACGTTTGTATAGGTAATTGTTGGTAAGTTTCTGGTCTAGTCACCAGGTATGATTAAGTTGGGAATGTAGCTATTTATTTGTAGCTTATTATTCTTTGGAGTCTGAATTGGTGAGTAAAAGAGGAGACTCCTGGATTTTTACAGATTCTTTTCCTCCCTTTTGTGTTGGAGAGTGTAAAATATTCCTATTTTTATATTGTTGGAATTTTGAATTCACAAAGGAAGAGAATTTCTTAGGTCTAACATCCTCTTTTCTCACTGTAAGTTATATTTGTGGGGTCCCATGTATTTTCTGAGTTGGTTGGTTCGTGTAGGGATTCAGTTTTACTAGATTATACGTTTGTTTTTCAAAAGGTTTTGTCTCTTTAATCTTCCCTTTTTTTCTAAGGAAGAGGTTTATTTTTCATATTTTTTAGTCTTTACTAACTCTGTTATTCAATTTTGAAAATCATTATGGTAGGTCTATACCGTTGATAATTCGGATATGGAAGTTTTCTATTTTCTATCACAGTGTTGTTCATCTAATGCTGTTCTTTTCTTTAATCAATAAATCCATCAGACCAAGTGAACTTCCTAAGAAAGAGACCCCCATCACGGAAAGTTTTAAATTAAAAAAGGGGGGAGTAGATCATTTGTAACTTTTGGAACTAGACTAGCTTAAAATAAGTATTAGAAAAAACATCCAAATTGTTTTTGACTCAAACACAGTTGCTTCTAAGAGTATTGAAATTCTGTCTTATTTTAGTATCATCCTCAAAAAGGTTTTAAACTTTTCTCCTGCGGTCAGTAGTTAAAATCCAGGTTTTCTTATTAAGCTCTTGCAAAAAGGGTCTCTCAATAGGTCGATTTTTAGTAGTCCATGAAGGTTTAGATGGCAGCCTTTACCCTTGTTAAACAGGAATCCAATAAGTGGTTCCGAGACAATATAAAAAAGAAAAAAGGAGAAAAGGGGGGGGCGCACAAATCGTGAAAAAAATTAAAACAATATAAGGGGTGGGAGTAGAAAATTCACTCACCAGTAGGGTTGTGCATATTTTAAAGGGGCACAACGAAAAATGGCCCCAAAAGGGGCTTTTTGCAGTACCCTTTAACCAGCAAGCCGCGGTTCCTTCAGTGGGGGAGTTTCTGAAACGGATAAACTATAGACAAATGGCAGATCCCGGGACGTAAACAAGGACCCAGAGGTAGGCAAAGGAAACGTTTATTGCTAAAAAAGCAAAGGGTTTATCCTTCGCTTGATTAAAACAAACTTTAAAAGCCTAACGCTTTTCGCACCCCTTTCACGGGGCGCTTCATAGAGGCAGTATGTATCAAAAAAATTCTCAGTTTTTTTGCAATCAATTCAAGGAACAATAATTCGATTGGCAAGGAAGAACGTCAATCAAATTCATCAAACAAGTAAAAAAACGATTAAAAGGGACAGGCGCTTGATTTGCAAGTATTTAAATCGACAATTTTTTCATGTATAAAACCCGTACATACATTTAAGATCCAAGGCAGAGTTTTTCCTAATTCAAAATATAAATATTTGTATTTAAAAATTTTTTTAAAAAAACGTTTTTTGGGATACATCCATTAAATTTGAAAGTATTAAAAGAAAAAAAAAAAATAATTACAAAATTCTTAATATTGTCAACTTTGATTGTATGGGTTTACCTTTAATAAAGTGTTTGGGTTCTTAATAAAGTGTCTTTACTGTTGTTTTTCAGGGTATTTAAAATTAACTTATGCAGTGTGAAATTATGTGCGTACATTTAAGGCCCCAAAACAAATTTTCAATTCAAACTTTGTGATAATATATTTCTTACAAAATATTTTAGCATACATTAGAGTTATGTATATTTAGTATTTTTAAAAGGAAAAAAAAAAAAGACTGGTTTTTCAGCTTTAATCTATGTGTGATTTACCTTAAATAAAGTACACAATTATTTTGACATGTATTTAAAAGAAAAATATTACTAAATTTTTTTTAAATTTTTCAACTTTGATCTATATGAATTTACCTTAATAAATTTTTTAGGTGCCTAATAATTTGTCTGTTTTTTCTATTTATTTGCAGGAATTTAAATCTGACATTTTTCAGTGGAAAATTATGTGGTACATTTTAAGTCAGAACAAAAATTTTCAAGTTCAACAAGTTTTGATAATATTTTCTTACAAAACGTATTTTTGGCTAATTTTAGTTGGTGTATATTTAGCATATGTTAAAAAAAAAAAACCCGGGGTTAATTTCCCGGAAGGGACCAACTTTAAAAAATTATAGTCCCATAGAGTCAAGGGTCATCAAAAGATGATCAAATACACTTTTAGGGGAAAAGGAAGTTTTTCCCTTAAAGCATCAAAAGTTTGTGCTGTGACATCATTTGTAAAACGAATACAATTAGGTCCACATTTTTCCAATGCTATTTTTCCAATTAAATCCCACATTACATGTAAAACCCATTTGTTATCTATGTCCTGGAATGCACGTGTCAGTTGCAATATGTAGGTAGGACTACCTGTCCCATACACATTAGACTTAATGGCCATCGAGCCTGTGTAAAAAGGGGGGACATGCAACAGAGTGTAGCACGCCACTGCAAAGAAATACATAATCAAGACTTTTCAGTTTTTAAAAATCACACCGGGGATTTTATATCAGAGGGTCAGCCTAACAGATTTCAAACCCTGAAAAAGCGAGAAATGTTCTGGATATATAGATTGCAAACGTTGTATCCTCGGTGTTTAAATGAGGCATCTGAACTTATATGTTAATTTTTATTGTTTTATTTTTTTAATTATACATACTAGAGGGGCATCACTACGAGGGGTATGCCGAACAGCTCTCTCAATGGGGAAAATACGGGCGTAATACGCCCCTTTTCCTTTAAATCACATTTGAATAGTCCCTTTAAAAGGGAAATCCAAGTATAAAAAAACTCTTTCTTTCGTATTTTTATAAGCACGAAGGAAATTCGTGCGAAAAAACTCCTGTGTACTCTTACCTAATATGGTTAAACGAGAACTATTTGAACAGGCATTAGAATATCCATACAACGAAATTCATTCGAAGAATCAGGATTTCTATCAATAATATATTGTGATAAAACCTCATTGATATATAGAAAGTCTATGTAACACAAAGAAACAGACACTCCATAAGCACTCTAGCACTTCATTAAGGAAATCACACATAGATTAAAGCTTGACACCAGTCCTTTTTTTTTTTTAAACATATGCTAAAAAACACCAACTCATAATGTAATGCCTAAAATACTTTTGTAAGAAATATATTATCAAACATGTTTGAACTTGAAAATTTGTTCTGAGCTTCAAATGTATTGCACATAATTCACACATGAATAATGTCAGATTTAAATATCCTGCAAATCAACAGTAACAACCCCATTATTAGGCACCTAAACACTTTATGAAGTAAATCCTATATAGATCAAAGTTGACAATATTTTAAAAAATTTTGTAATTATTTCTCTTTTTAAATACATGTCAAATATACATTTATGTACTTTATTTAAGGTAAATCACACATAGATTAAAGCTGACAACAGTTTTTTTTTTTTTCCTTTTAAACATATGCTAAATATACACCAACTCATAATGTATGCCTAAAATAGGTTTTTTTAAGAAATAAAATTACACAACATGTTTGAACTTGAAAAAATTTGTTATGGGCCTTAAATGTACGCACATAATGTTCACACATGCATAATGTTAAGATTAAATACCTGCAAATCAACAGTAACAGACACTTTATTAAGAACCTAAACACTTCATTGAAGGTAAATCCTATACAGATCAAAGTTGACAATATTAAGAAATGTTAGTAATTATTTTTTCTTTTTCTTTAAATACATGTCAAAATACATGGATGATGCCAAAAATACGTTTTTTTAAAAAAAATATATTATACAAGAAATTTGATATTTTGAATTAGGAAACCTGCTTGGATCTTTAAAAGCATGTACGGGTTGTTGATACATGAATAATGTCAATTTAATTACCTTGCAAATCAGCAGCCTGTCCCTTTTAATCGGGGTTTCCACTATGTTTGATGTAACTTGATTGACAGTTCTTCCTGCCAATCGAACTTCCTTGTTCCTTGAATTGATTGCATAAAAACTGAGACATTTTTTTAGATATCAAACTGCCTCTGATGAAGCGCCTTGAAAGAAGGGGCGAAACGCGTTAGGCTTTTAAGTTTGTTTTAATCAAGCGAAGGATAAACCCTTTGCTTTTTTAGATAATAAACAGCTTTCCTTCGCCAATACCTCTGGCGTCCTTGATTCCACGTGCGCCGGGATCTGCCATTTTGTCTATAATGATAACAACTCCAAATACACCTCCAAGCTGACCACTGCCTTGCTAAAGAAGGTGATGGTAAAGGTGCTGGGCTGCCAAGGATGTCTTAAGACCTAAACCCTATTGAGCATCTGTGGGGCATCCTCAAATGGAAGGTGGAGGAGCTCAAGGTCTATAACATCCACCAGCTCCATGATGTCATCACGGAGGAGTTGAAGAGGATTCCAGTGCCAACCTGAGAAGCTCTAGCATACTTTATGCCCAAAAGAGTCAAGGCAGTGCAGGAAAATAATGGTGGTCACACAAAGTATTGACATTTTGGCTACAATTTGTCCATTTGTACCTAGTAGTGTACTTTCATATTTATCCTAACATAAAAAAGTCTTTGTTGCCAATGCAACTGCATTAGCAGAGATGCAGTGACCATTTGTCTGCTTTGGAGCCCCATATGCAGCAGGGATCACTGAATTGTTATTTTAGACACAAGCCTGATGGTGAGCTATTTCACTGTAGTGTGCAGATTCCCCCTTGTGTACCTTTATAGCCAACATTCAACTCTCACATGAATGGCATGGGGTTCTCTGTAGTTTCCACATTGCTTATTTACAATAGTGCCATTTGTCCACTCTTGATACATTTTCACAACAGCAGCACAGAAACGCTTTAAGAACTGCGATGTTTCATGAATACTGCCACCCTTGGCCCAAAAGCCAGTAATCTTTTTGCAACTCAGATAAATTGCCCTTTTTACCCATGACAGCAACAAGAGGTATATGTACAGACTATGGCACACCACAACCCTAGTAAGCCAGATCACTTATAAAAAAAAATAAAAAAAATCTTTTGTTGCATATTCTCTTCTCTTGTAAAAGCCTTATATACTATTAGTAGCACAATAATTCCATAATTGTATAGTAAAAAAAACTTCTTGGCTGCTACATCAAAACCATATAGGTGAGTAATCCAATACCAATGCTCTTTAATGATCTATCACAGAGATTCTCTATGACCCTTCCATAGGCACTCTCTCCCTCTAGCCACACTTCTGGGAGCCCTCGGGAGATATCACCCATGCAGGAGTCAGGCTTTCCCTTCCACGATGTCAGGAAGAGCCTGACTCCTGCATCCATGAATCTGCCAGCTTGGCATCACAGGACAAGAACAAGACAGCTTTGCTAATGACATCCAATTGCAAAGTTGCTTGTTTTCACTGTCCCCTTATTCTGAAGACCATTTAATGAAACGATAACACCCCTTTAAATATATAAGCGAAATCCAGTGTGTGTAGTTGACAGCTCTGGGAAGTAATGAACATAACATTTGAGTACAGCATGGATATAAAAAAGAACATGAAGCAGACCGTGAAAATAATTTGAAACTTGTATGGTCTAGAGTCTTTGGGAGAATCTCTGTGATGAATCATTATACGCCTAAGGTGTAGAGCATTTGTATTGGACTACGCAAACGTATGCCAAGAAGTTTTTTTTATATTTATTTGACAATTTAGATGACTGAACTCCTTCTTTACTTCTGTGGCTCCACTGGACCATTCAGAGGATTGTAAAATACACTTTACATGCTATTTTCATAATTTTAAAGGGGCTTATTTTTTTATGTTTATCATAAGAAAATTCCAGTAAAACTTAAAAAAGAAATGGGAGTGGAATTTACAGAGTGGATAAATATTTCTTTTTGTTCATTTATTTTTACCGAATACTAGTTTTGGCAACAAAAGTACTCCATTTAAAAATTGCATTACAATACAAAATGCAAACGTTGCCTAAAAAACTGGAATAGTTTGGTTACGTTTATTCACTATCACTCATACCATAAATCTGTAACCAATACATGAGGATAATGTAAAAGACAAATGGGGCAGTGGATGTCAACGGTTAATAGCTTACTTTATGCACAATATGCAAATCCACAGATACAGTTATTACCATAAGTAATTTAATGAAGAAGAACAGAGAAGAAATAACACTTTGTGGTGTAACATAAGGTAGCAAACAATCAAGCCTCTCTCAGAATACAAATTCACCCAGCATATTTAGGACTGATGAAGCTGCCAAATGCTTTTAATGTCGCCACATAATTTGTAACCCTAGTTCTCAGACAGTTCAGTCCTGCCATTCTTTGTGATGTGTGCATGATCTGGGTTCTATAGTGCTAGTTAGACATCATGTCTTATTGTTATATGCAGTTAATGTGGAGAATAATAAGATGGCTAATTTAAGCTTTTAAGCATAGGAGACGTTCAGCTATGGGTAGAGAAACCAGACAATTAACATCCCCTGCTGAGCAGAATGACAAGCAGTCTCTGGCTAGTTCTCCTATCCACAAAAATGAAAACATGCTTGGAAACAGATGCCTCAGGGGGATACAAAATTGAAATGGTATTCTGAAACACGACATTATAAAATTATTTTATGAAGCAAATTTACCCTGATTAAGACATTACATAGTATCAAGTCTCTTAAAGTAACACAATGAAACTAAACACAGTCATACTATATTTATTGTGCAGATGCTAATAGCAAAACGTCATGTTCATTGTCTTTGAAGATAAGCTTTTGTGAAACATAAATTCCTGTTTTAGTGGGGTCCTTAGAAAACTGTCTTAGGTTTATGTTCGACTGATCTTTAGTTTAAAGGGGTTGTCCAGCAGAAAAAAATTATTCCAAAAAGGATAACCCCCTTTTCCTCCCCAAAAAATAGAACGTGAGTCTCTCCTGTGTGTCAGAATAAGAACCTGAAGTAAAGTGGGTCACCGGGGAGCTCCGGACTGGTAGGTAACTTTTTTTAAAAAACTTTTTACCCAGCCTGGTCCCATTTAAAAAAAAAAATTTCTTCCTGATATACCCTTTATTCTTATGTTAAATTACTTGCAGGCACATGACACTTGCACTTGAAAAACATCTCCACAATCTATTTTCTTACTGTGTATACATCTCAAACTGGATTGTTCCTGTCTTAATTGCAGCAGTCAAGCTCATTTTGTATCCAAGTTACAACAATGCTTCTTTCCTGTACCAGTTATTGCACTGGTTGCCCATTCACTTTATAACACAATATTATTATTTACATGTACTCAGTAGTGGACTCAGGAACTGAGTTTGCTCAAAACACTGCAGGAGCCTGTTCTGTTAGCTTGCACCCAGCTTTATTTGCTGGGATCAGAGATAACTGGATTTGATCATATAACTTTTTTTTACGTCTTGTTTAATGGCATTTAAAAATGTAAGACAAAAAGAAAAAAATAAAGTAATAAAAAGTTTTCCAATTCATCAAATGAAAAAAGCAAAAAACAATAATTTAACTATGTAAATGTTTGAACTACTTAACATCACTTCACATATCCTAGAGTGAAAATTATAAATCATAAATTTGATGTCATTGCAATTGTACTGACTGATAAATATCCTGTTTATCATATTTATCATATTATTTGTACTGCACTGTAAGGGCGCATTCACACGGTTTCCCGGACAGTATTTGTCCTGTTTTGCGCCCGTCCCCACGGCCGCGCGGGGGGGGGGCGGCTTTTCTCCACGATGAGCGGAGAAGAGCCCTCCCCTCTCCCATTGAGAAGCACACATTCCGTCCGGTTTTCGGACGGAAGATGGTGCTTGCTCAATGTTTTGCCGCCGGACCACCGGCAGCAAAACCGCCAGGCGGAAAACCGCCGGGCAGAAAGCCCGTGCAGTGGGGACTGCTGCACGGGTTTTCCATAGAGCACAATTGTGCTCATTTTCGGACGGTTTTTCAGGTGGTCTGAAAAACCGCAAACCGTCTGAAAAACCGGCTGAAAACCCGTGCCGTGGGGACATGCCCTAATCTTGCTCGACGTACTTGGTCTTAAACTAGGGCTGCAATCCCACTAATTGCAGCTGACAACTGCCTGCTCCATTCAGTGCTGTTTAAACCCTTAGACGTTGTGACAAACATGGCTGCACCACCTAAGTTAATGAGAAAGGGTGCCGCGTTTTGTGAAATATTTCATTGCCGCCATGTTTCCAGTCTTACTTCTTCCTGCCCCAGACAGAAAGTAGTAAAACCGCCATATTTGTACACCCTATTGCACTTTTTATACAATGCAATAGACTGTATAAATGATTGTGTCCCCTTGTAGCACCTTAGGTGGTTTTGTTTTTCTGGTTTTCACTCTTCGGTGTAAATCATGTGTTAACTTGATGCTAACATACATTAATTAGGCTTCCAACTACTAAGGTAACTAATTGGCATCTGATAATCTCGCGATCAGAGGGAGGAACGGTGCTCAGCACCATTCCTCATTCATTTAGATACCGTGGCCACGATTGACAAGGGTTAGACAGCAAGGATCAGAGCCAGCTCCTATCCCTGTTGTTAGCAGCAGGTGTGATATGTAATAATCAACTGGTACCTGCCGTCTATGGCATGGACTCTGCATTAAAGCCCACTCCATAACTCCTTTACCAGCATGATGGTACATCACATGTTAGTAAGGGGCTAATTGTACCATTGTTTGTAGCATATAATGTACTGGGAAGCCCAAACAAATACTTTGTGGGGTTGAATGTGACAGAATGTGAACGTGACAAAACCACCCACAATTGCACCATTTTTCTGGGGATTACCTTTTTATGGAGTTCACTGTGTGCTATATATAACTTGCTATCTGTCAAGTCATGTTGTGGTTCTTTAAAATAAATAAATACATAAAAGTGAAAAGCTAAGTGTAACTCGATAATGTATATCTACATTTCTCATTCTCTCTACATACTTTGTAACTAGAATGGGCATTTGACATTCAGGACTCTGGGATAGATGGGTGATTTTTTTCTCTCTCTGTCACTCACACAGTGATATATCTGGCAGATTATTACACCTGTGACCTCTACAGATCTGCAGAACAAAACTACACGTGTTATCTGTTTGTGTTTACGTGGGACTGCACATCTGTCTCACAAGTGGTTTACATGGGACCTCGCATCTGTCTCACAAATGTTTTTACATGGTACTGCACATGAGATTTACGTGGGTCTGCCAATGTAAGACTGCACCTCTTACATGGGACTGTTCTGTTTTCCATTTCATGTGGAACTGCTGATGTAAGACTGCACCTCTTACACAGGACTGCTGTGCTTTCCATTTTACGTGGGACTGCCAATGTAAGACTGCACCTCTTACACGGGACTGCTGTGTTTTCTGTTTATGTGGGATTGCTGATGTAAGGGACTGCACCTCTTACACGGGGCTTCTGTGTTTTCTGTTTTACATGGGACTGCCGATGTAAGACTGCACCTCTTACATGGGACTGCTGTGTTTACATGGGACTGCACACGTTATTTACATGGGACTGTCAATATACGACTGCACCTCTTACATGGGACTGCTGTATTTTCCGTTTTCCGTGGGACTGCACACGAGATTTACATGTGACTGCCAATGTAAGACTGCACCTCTTACATGCTTACATGGGATTGCTGTGTTTTCCGTGGGACTGCACACAAGATTTCTCTCTCCCTCTCCTTCTCTCGTCGGTGCATGCCAATGCTTGTGCATACATCCCCCTGCACGTTCCCGTCCGCGACCGATTCACTGCATCGCCTTTGCTTGTGTGTTCTCGTCCGCGACCTGGGTGGGACAATACACTCGGTAGACAGCCAGTAATGCTTTAGCTGGGCATAACTCGACCTGGGCTCAAACACCATTGCTAAGCACATTTAAAGCAGCCCATTATCATAAAACATAGCACTTTGCTAATGGTAACCAAGGTCGGACATGCTTAGATTTTTGGTCCCCTTATTTTAGACTATGATCTTCATAGTGAGACAACCCCTTAAAAGCAGTTCTTATGTCCTCCTTGTTAACCCAAGCTTCTTTAGTTACTGACCTCCTCTCTTTGCTCTCACAGTGGCCTTACTGGTGACATCTCTTCCTGCTGTGTCTTATCAGCAGGACAAATCTTCTTCATAGGCTACGTCTCCACGGCAAGGACGAATAATACAGGCCAGATTCTAATCAGAATCGGACCAGTATTTTGTGCTCAGTTTTCATTTTTTGTTGTGTTTTTTGCTGCAGTTTTCAGACTTCAGGCGCCCCATTCAGTTGAACAGTAATATAATCTGGCATTTTCAAGTGATATACGGCAGATTATAGAACATGTTTTTTTTATTTCAAAACTGCCTATTTTTCATTACAACCTCAAAAAATCTGAACCCTGTAGACTACAGCTCGAATTTTCTATTGAGTTCTATGGCGATGATTTACAGTCAGATTTTTGTGGATTCTAAATACCAAATCTGCTTAAAAATCCAACACTAAATCACCGCCTTGTAGTCTAACTCTTTGATCTTATCTTTCTAAAACTTTAACCCTTAGAGTTAATGACATGAGAGCAGCTTTGCACCAACCTGTCGGGTTTGAGGAGCAGATAAATGTTTAATTACATCAAAGATAATAGAGTAACTCAGCATCTAACAGTGTGTTTTGGCAGCATGTAAGTTCTTCTCTCTCATGACAAATACAGCTCTGATCAGCTCTCACATTTAAAGGGGTTGTCTCACTACATCGATTCATCTTACCTCAGTCTTCTTTTCTCAGTTTCATTTTTGAATTCAGGGGTGTGTTTACTGGCTTCTACTGGCCTGCAGTGATGAGCTGCTGATGACACCAGGTCTGCAGCTATAGCAACCAGTGCTGGCAGCCTATCAGAAGAGATCAAACAGGTCTGTAGCTATAGTGATCTGAGGAGCTGATGCAGCCCATACAAGAGGGGATATCTATAAGTAGGTAGGACACTGTTAATGGACACGTTGCAAAGTGACTTGTTTTTGCAAGATCTTTAACATAAAAAGCAATCCTTGTAGTGAGACAACCCCTTTACGGTCAGACATCCTGCTTGGAAAGTGAATTATTTTTCCCAACCCCTCCATTAGTCATGTCCCTGTAACAGGCTCAACTAGGAATAGGAACTAACAGAGCTGAAATGTCAGTAACTGCTGTAGAATTGCCATAGTCTGTGTAGGAAGTTGGACTCTGAAGAGGCTGTTTAGAGTAAAAATAACTAGATGGGACAACCCCTTTATGCATAGTCATACATCACCAAGGAATTTTTACATAATGCTCAGATAAAGAGTGCTAATTGGTGCCCGGATCATTATACACTGTGCCTATTTGAGTTGTAGACCATATGATTGCTTACTAATTTATTAGTAGAGTAACTATTAACTCATATAATCTATTATTAAATTACAAGTTTTAATGATTTACCATATTTCAACACTCGGACTATTGCAAGTTAATTAAGTATACTATAATTCCTCTATAACTACAGTACGAGCACTTTTTGCCTGAGGTGTGGACAGTATGTTTGTGATTCGACATGATACATGATAATTGTTGTTTTTTTGCAATGAGTTGATACTTTCTTGGGAAGACCATATGCTTTTCTAAGTGGACAACATAGACAACATGAATCTGATCTGTTTTGTTAAATTCTTTTTCCTGGAGGTATTGCATATCCTAATAAAACCGCAAGCAAGAGCATATTGAGGAATTTTCTAACATCTCGCCATCTCCACAGTTACCACAGAGCCAGACTACACAAACACGTCAGGGGAAGAGAACTGACAATACTTAGGTCTGTGCTTCTATACCGTAAGATTTATATACTTATATCTGCTGCTAAGCAAATACATCTCTCTGAATCTCCTTTTCCTGTAACTGCAGACAGATCAGTTTAAAACCCTAATGTCTGGTTTATTTGGCAAAAATAAATTTCTCCTTAGAAGACAGAGAGGCATTACCATTACAAGAAGCAATCTGGTTTGTGATGATGTTGCAGCTAAGAGCCAAATCTTTTAATTCTTCCATTATTAAACTAGAAGAAAAATAAGAGTTAACTGGAGACATATGGGCTATTGTCACTTAAGAAAGTGTTTGAGGATACTTAATGACTTGATAAATTTCGTTGAGGTTCTTGAAATGCCAGTGCTGAATCGAAAGTGCAGACACAAGATTAGAATGTAGATGTTCTTTAAAGGAGACATAAGTGATGGCTCATAATCTACATCACTATGAATGATCAGTGGCTGTTGGATGAATTGCCTCTATATTTAAAGGGGTGTTCCCTTGAAGCAAAGTCTAGGGGCACAGTCATCTCTCAGCTAGCTGCATGCCAACCGTGCATGTCAATGATGAAGGTGGCGGTACTCTTCATTTACTTCTATGGGAGTTTCAAATGTAGTTTGTGCGCTCAGCTATATTTGGGAGTTCCCTCAGAAGTGAATGAGGAGGAAGGCTGCTCATGCACTGTCGGCTCCCAGCTAGCTGAGAGCTGACTGTGCCACTCAAGTGCTATTAAATTCTATATACAATAGTATAAACAAAAAAATCTTCTAACAATATCCACCAACACTAATAGATGAACATTATGGAAAAGGATCAATAATGGTTTTATATAAAGAGATGCCAAAAACGCAGGGTTCCGATGCATTTCTCCTATATATTGTACTCATCAGGTTCATCAGGCAACCTAAACCACTACCAAAAATTGGATGATCCTGTTGTTAAACATGGTGATATTAAAAGGAATGGGTAGACCAAAAACTATATCTATCCACAAAGATAACATTTAAAAGGTACATATAAACCCTGTCCATAGATAGGTATAGCTGATATAAATGAGAAACAAGCCCATAACCTACAGGTAGGGGGAGTAGCAAAGATATCACAAATACATATATACCGTAATACCCCTGAAGAGCATATATAGGAACAAGATAAATAATTATAAAAACAGCTTACGTCCTTCAGTGCAGTGGGCATGTGTTAGACGATCAACCAAATAATCCAATTGAAGAGAGCACTGTCATAATTACAGTGTTGGTGTAAAGATGGTGGTGGCGGGACTTTAAAAATCCAAGCTGATAAAGAAACTAGCAAAGAAATCAATACTAAAAGGATGGGCCATTAATACTTTACTCTAGTCTCACCCTGTGGTTTCCCAATCACAAAAGGTAGGGCGATCCCGCCAAAAAGGGTGACCTCACTCACCGATGGCTGTCTCTGATAAATACTAATAAGCCCTGAAGGCCCAAAATAACTCTTTCTTATTTCTCTGTCCCAACATGTTTTCCTTGTGGAGATATTATAAGGGTTCATCAGGAGACCTTAAAGGAGAAAATGCCACCTTAAAGGGGAAATGACAATTGTCCTACAGATGATGAGGAAAGGGTCCAATTAAATCCATTTCCTTTATATAGATGGTAGTCTTTGCCCACCCTAAATGAGCTAAACAGCCATATCAATATTCTTTGGATTTAGGTATTGATGTTTCTAAATAGGTTTAAAAAAAGTTATATTTTATAATTGTGTCTTTTCCAATTTGCAGTGATACATAGTAGAGGGACTTACTAACTATTAGGAAAGTGCTTTAAATGTTATTGTTACCTTAACGATATGCCACCAATGATTTGGATAAGACAATGTGTTCAACAGCAGAAATAGCATATGCAACAGGACAGCCTTTATTGATTGCAGACAAATAATCTTTGAGGATATTTTCACATGGCTTATTTTGGGACCCATTTAACCACGTATTGAGAGCGTACTGCACTCTAATACGGGCGAAATGCGCCCCAATCATTACGGTAATCCACAGTTCTCATAGAGAACTATGGATTACGCCTCCTCTCCCTGCATATACAATACGATCGTATTGTAGGCGCGGGGAGATAATTGACATGTCATTTATTCATGGCGCTTATGCGCCGCGAGTAATGACAGTCTATGGGCCGGCGGGCTGCCGATCGGTGCAAGCTCCCGAACACCCGGCGTAATTGCGAGGCATACTGTACGCCCTGCAATTAGCCATTTAATCATAGCCTTACTCTTGTAATAAAACAAATGATACAGAGGCAACAAATCCATACAGACTGAAATTGTATAACCCCAGTCCTGCTAAAGAATTCATTAAATATTCCAAAAAATGTCAAATTTTTAATTACATTGGTGCTTGTGTTATTCTTTTCATTGTCAGGAACCCTCATTTACTATGTTGAAAATACATAAAAAATGCTATGTATTAAAAGGGGTTGTCTAGCTACAGACAATTATGTTTCAAAACTGCCTGGAACATCTTATTTTAGTCCCCTTCACATGGCCCTGGAAATCCAGTACTATGGTGGTGAATTGAGCTACACATCCGGCCTCCTTCCTGCACCAACACAGAGAATAGGAAGGACACTGCTGTTTCTGAACTGCCAAAGCACAGGTCTTCTGGGGCCGCATAAGAAGAGCTCAAGCAGAATGATCTGGGCAGTTTTAAAATATAATGTATATCAGTAAGGGCATATATTTTACCTGTATAATAAAATAACATCAACATATTCTGTGGCTGGACAACCCCTATAAAGAGAGGCTGGGTACAGTTGATGCCACCCACACTGTTTTTAGAGCGATAACTTTTTAGAACGAGAAATAAAGCTTTGATTACACTCTTTTTAATAACCTGTTGTTCATTTTATAGAGTGTAATTCAACCGCTGTCTGACATTCCTGTATGGAACAACAAATGTAACCAGCAATTCAGGAAATAAGATTTATGTGTAAAACAGAAAACATTTGAGCGTGATGCTTCAAATATGTATGAAATTCATTATTTCTCATCCAATGTCATTTAACAAAGACTCATTTTTGGTTTAAATCTCCATTTTAGGTGTTGGAAAATGAATGAAACAGCCCAAGAATTAAGTACTGTGGCAATGGAAGAGAATAACTCTGTGTGCTGGGCAACAAACGTACTGAATTCTGATGTGTGGAAAATTGAGCCTAGATCAACAAATATAAGCCCCATGCTTCTACACAAATAGGAAATAACAAGGCAGCTTAAAATGAAGGCTATGAATCTAAGATGCGGCTTAAAACACCATAGACATTTCTAATTGAAACTGATTTTGACTGTGAATTCAGGCAAGGTCTGACACTTTGGAAATTCTTAGCTCACTGTGGCCTCAGAGTCCTTGGGCCTTCTGAGTGACTGCAGCCTGCAATTTAAATGGAACCTGTCAGGTAGAGAAGATGAGCTCTGTGATACATAGATTTATAGGATTTGGAAAAATATTTCTGAGTGAAAAGCAGAGTAAATTCTGACCGGACTCTTTAAAGGGGTTGTCTCACTACATTGATTCATGTTACCTGCCTAAGTCCTGTTTTCTTGGTTTCACTTCGAATTCAGGGGCGTTCTTCTGGCTTCTACTAGGCTGCAGTAGAAGCCAGGTCTGTAGCTATAGCAATCAGTGCTGGCAGCCTATCAGGAGAGATCAAACAGGTATGTAGCTATAGTGACCTGAGGAGTAGATGTAGCTCATACAAGAGGGGATATCTAGGAATATGTAGGACCCTGTTATTGGACATATATTGCAAAGTGACTTGATTTTGTAAGATCTTAACATAAAAAGCAATCCTTGTAGTGAGACATCCCCTTTAAGAGACAGTGTATGTCCTGCTTTCCCCACCCACATACAGTGATTGACAGCTTGTCTTGTATCAGTCTGCACAGAGCAAACTGTCAGTCACTGAATTAGAGTGGGGTCAGCAGGACTTTCACTTGTACATATTTTCTCTATTTTTTACTCAGAAATCCTGCTCCAAATCATGCAAACCTGTATATGACAGAGCTCAGCTTCTCTCCATCACATCCTGCTATCACATAGGGTAGGGAAAAACACCTGACAGGTTCCCTTTAAGCATGAAGAGGTTTTTTTAGGAGCTTTTCTCTCCAAATAGTCAACAGATCATCTTTAAAATCCTAGGCTAGTATTTTAAAGTATCAGTGCCCACAGAGGACACCTAGAAGTAACTCAAGTCAGACATGCCAACTGGATGCTTAAATAGGAGATGTCCAGCAGTCTCTCTCCAAATGACTGTTTATGTGAATTTCCATATTGGTGATATAACTAAATCTCCTCATGTATTGAACTGTGTGACTGCTTCCCTCATTTGGGGCATTATCCTTATTTTTATACACTACATCTCCCAGTCCACCTTACTAAGTAAAACTACCCTGAAAGGGAGTATACTGTATACGGCACTTTGTGAGAGGAGATGCTTCATGTTCTGCTAGGTCTCAAACCTCAAAATTGTGACCATGACAACATAAATTGCCACCTCAGGGCCTTCAGTAACCAAATTTCCATATCGGAGGCACAAACAGGTCTGTGGGGTAAAAATCAGTTCCTGCTCCATCAACACACTGAAACATGAACCTTTTCTCACCGCCAAAGGAATACAAAGAGATGGCATTGTAGCTATACAGTTGTCACCTTTATCACCTTATCTTCATGTCCAGCCCAGCTTAACCAGAATGCCAGAGCCACATAGTCAATTTTTTTTACTTATAAGTGTGGCAATAAAAGATGTCAAAAGGCTTTTAAGTCTGGTTATACACAGGTGTTTGTGTTCTCTGTCCTACAATTCTCTGCAGTGGGCTGTTGAGGTGCGTTCTGCGTAAGTCCAACAGACTGAAGTGCTATTCACTGACCACATGTTGGCTTGAAGCAGGAGCTGAATAAGGTGAAGTGGAATAAAGTGTTGTTTTAAGAGCACACCAGTAGAAACAGATCAGAAGCTCCTGCTGAGAAAGCTTGAGTGGGCTAGAGACCAGAGGACTGGATGTGCTTAGAGCCATACGGGAACAAACCAAGCTGATTTATATGGAACCTTTGTCATAGCATTTTACTTTGCACAAGCTGAACTAGCTCCGAGTCCTACATTGAAGTGTATGAACTGATCCTTAAATGCAGGACTGGATTGAAATGGTTTATCTAAAATTTAAATGCTAAGGTACTGCTGCCCAATAAAATAAAGAAAAACCCCATTCACACCTTCTCTCTCACCTTCCAGCAAAGGTTCTTTTTATGTTTTCATTCTGTCTTGGGGAGAAGATGTCATAGCTGCAGTGGTGATATCCTGAAATGGAAAGCCAGTGCTGAAATGGAAATGAGAAACAGGATGAGCACTGTATAAGTTTTTTTCAATTTATTGGGCAGTGTGAGGATAATTGATTCAAAAATGACAAATCACCCCCCCCCCTCCAACTTCATAACTCAAGTCACTCACAACACATGTCCCAGGAAGCATTAATTACGCAGGAGACATTTTGACACAGCGAACAAAGGACAGAGAGTAGATCATCCTAGCAGGAGGTCAGCACATGAAAGAATTATCATTTAAATTCATTAGCACCTGACGCAAGCAAACACGCATGGGCCGATATTTCATAAAGATTTATGAGAGAATCGTATATCCGAGGTATACGGCGGCTTCATATTCTAAAATATGAAACTTTCCACATGTCCTGCTGCCACTCTCGCAGTTTTAGGAGGCAGGGTAAGGAAGAAATCCAAGGCGGGCCTTAGAAACCAAATAGTATAGGCATGTGTGGTACCAGGTCAAAGCTTGAGCCCATCCAGTTCCGATGGCACATTTTGCGTTTCAGTCAATAAATGGCATAGCCAGAAAGGGAGGGGTTTGTAGACTGTTCCAGGGGTGTGAGTGAGAGTGTAGGGGGCTGCAACATGGGCTGTCCCATTACTGTTATAAGCTGAAGCCCAGGTATGCCTTTGGTTGTTATTTGGAGGGGGGGAACCTGACACCAGCATTCGAGGAGCACCCACACAGAAGCAAGGCCACATTAACTCCCCCATGTGGGCCCAGCACCAAGCCAACCTAAGGTAACTGCACATCTTGCTGCCTCTGTTTGTAACCACATCCATATTTGCACTTCTGACCAATTTCTGTATAGTATTGTTCCTATGTATATATTGACTGTGTAGTGCGCCCTCCAAGGCAAATTAAATCTATAAACTTTAATTTGGGCTAGTCTGCTGTCTTGATAATCGACCTCACACGCCTTACACTTGGTCTTTAAAATATAGCTACCCCAAGGCTGGTTCCTTGCCTTGTTGTAAGTCGGTAACGGATCGGTCTTATAACCAAACGAGGGACTGGTGGCAGTTTATTGGGCTGGCAGAGCTCTGGTTAACTAGCGTGGGTAAACAGATCTCTCCCAGACGTTCAGGGTTGTGGGCGAGTAGGGTTTCTTCTTGCACTCCCTGGGTCTTCCTGTGGCCATGTGGACAGGGGTTAACTGTGAAACAGTATTTGGATGACCTTTGTCACGATACTCCCCAAGTCAGGCTGTCGACCCTTGAGTGGGCCGGCAGGCATTTCCTGACAGTCAGAAATACGTTACTATTTAATTTTTAAATAAACTGGAACCTCTTTACGGATTTGTGTTTGAGATGAATTTGAAGGTACTTGCACTGATTTTTATTACTGTTCATATTGTGAACCTTTCTACATATACCAGATCTGAAGTGCCACATTGATGAAAACGCTCATGCCCTTAAGGAAAATATGGAGGAGTCATAAAGCAAGACTAGAATACAAGGAGCTAGAAAATAGGTCCCACAAGACAACCTGGTAAATATGTGGCCTACCAGAGGCTGCCTCACTAAATCATACAGATCTGCAAATCTATTTGCAGCACTTCGACCTCAAGTAGTAAATTCAGTTTGTACTAATCCTGCCTTTGTTGGACACCCAGACTCTGTGAACATATACAGACATCTGTCTGAGAATCCGCACATCCTGTCCTTTGACATTGGTGTTGCAATTGACAGATTGCAATTGACAGTAAAAAAATTACTGTTTTCGCTTCAATTTTCTCATGACAATCTCAGTCATACAATCTGCTCCTCTCAGGAAGAAAAGGGGATTTTAGAGAGAGATGCGATCCCCCTGCAGTTGGATACCTCACTACCGCAATGTAAAGTATATCTATCTTTATGTGTAAGTGTATTGAAATCTGCAGGTCATGTCAAAGATCACCACAGCAGCTTAGATGAACTAGTGTCATCTAAAAATTGTATTGTACTGCTCTGTTGCAGAACTGATGTAAAACATTCTGTGTAATTATACCTATCGTATCCGATTTAATTTATCCGAGTCAATTGCCTGGTTTTGAGATCTAATTTATCCGCATGTCTTGTGGTACTAGTAGTTCATTGAATGTGGAATACCTCTTTTCTAAGCTTAGTTTGGGCTTTATAACCCTATTTAATAAGTTAAGATGTTATATGTTAAACAGTATCTATTTTTTATGCAAATGGTTCTTATTATAATCAGTTACATTATAATGTTTAACTTGTATTTAGGTGTCAATTAGCTAGTTTTCCCCCACAATCTACTATATTACACCATTTATTACACTATACTATATTTCATCCGATAATTCTGGGGGTTTTAACTTCCCTACAAACTTTCATAGAAAGGATTAAATAAACCCCCTAACGATGAGCCTATTTTCATTTTTCATCTCCTCGTTGTAAGAGCTATAGTTTTTTTTATTTTTCCATTGACACAGTTTGAGGGTTTGTTTTTGTGGGGCAGCTTGAATTTTTACTGTTACCATTTAATCCAACATATAATATATTGGGGAATGCTATATATATATATTGGTTGTAGTTATACTTTACTACTTAAAAAAATATATATCTTAATTTTTTTTTCTGAGACTGATTACTTTTTTCACATTTTCGTTGTTGTGAGGAGTCATTTTTTGAGTAGTGAAATATGACTTTACTGATATCAGTTTGCAGTACATGCAACTTTATGATCACTTTTTATTTCATTTTTTCAAGGAAGTGAGTTAACCAAAAAAATGCAATCCTGGCAATGTTTGTTTGGTTTTGCAGCACTGTTATATATTCCGATCTATATTGTGATATTGTATTACTTTGAATTAATGTTTTTCACTTTTTATAGTGATTTTTAATCTACTTATCAGACTTAAACATGCGATCACTTGATCAAAGGTATTCTTTTCTTCAGTACTTATGTATTGATATATATAATCATTTTAGTGATCTCCCGTTACACCTGCCTTCTGAAAAATTAGTCCTTTAGTTGTCATGAGAACTAAGGGAGACATGGATGATCGGGGTTTTTTTTTACACTTTTCTGGCGTCAAATGCGCCAAAGTGAGACGGCTACGATGTCTGATGCTTAACGAATGTGTTAGGTACATAGTTCGTAAGACTCGACACTTTCTAATGCACCTAACGTGAGGGGGCGTGTCATACCACACTCGTAATATCAGACACATATATGAATGTTGTTCGGCAAAACTAGGCGCATTACTGCTCGAACAGGCAGACCTGTTTTAATGTGGTCTGCCTGAGCCTGAGGAGTCAAAGTGGAGCTTGATTTGCTGTTAGCCTTAATACATGTTAGATACATTACTAATGCGCCTAAGTCCCGTAATGCGCCTAACACACAGGGGAGGCGCGATGAACTTTACACACCATTTATGAACACACAAAAACCACTTTCATACACTCAGGTGCATTATACACTGAAAACGAGACACAACAATTTACTCTGAAGTGTCTTCCTTCATACATGTCTCCCTAAATGGCAACACAATCATAGTTGATCACTGGTCAAATTGCCGGGATCAGACTTATCTTTTATTCCAGTCACTAACATAGGTGTGAGCTGTAATTATCAATACCATACCACCGAGTACAGAGCAAACACAGCTTTCTAAGCCTCATACATCCTTAATGTGGCCATGACATAATAATACATTGTGGGGCATTAAAGGTTAAACATCAACCAGATATAATTGTCATTCAAGAGACACATTTCTAATTCACTTCCCAACCAAAATTATTCCACTGCAATTATTCTCCTTATCATGTGGCGATACATTCTTTAAAGATCAGGAGGGTTCTGGTATTCAAGAAGAATTTGTTTCCTTTCTGTAAGAAGTAATTTCCCTTCTCTCTCCTAAGAGAATTGGTATAAATGTTGGGATACTATTATTACGGGAAGTCACCAGGTTACACTAATGGAAACCTTATAGGGTATACTAAGTCCCAACAAACTTACATAAAATGTATCCACCAGTTCCTAACACCTGCTTCAGGAGATATGATGAGCCAGGTGATCTGTGACACATGTAGTGGTTATGTCTGAAAATTGCCTTTCTATGGAATGCTGATCAATAAGAGTCAAGGCAGTCCAACCTTATTACCTATCCTGTGGATAGGTGAGAAATTATAATTATGCAAAAACCCCTATAAGGGCTCATAGCACCTATAATCAACATTTGTTCCTAAGTCAGTTAAACCATATCAATTTATACTGATCTATAATAATACACAATTAAGATGTTACTTTAACTGACACAGTATTAAACCATTAACTATTTATGTGTTTATTCTCATATTCTAACATTACATTTTTATAGGCAAATATATCACAAGGGGGGATGTGAAAGATCAGAAATTCCTTTTCAGAGAACAGCATACATAGTGTTGCTTTTATGAGACATAAACAGCTGTATATTAAATGCATCATTTGATGAGCTACTTATGATACATTACTCTAAAACCAGCTACAAGTAGCTGTTAAAAATCTTTATTCTTGGCTGTTTTTAAGCACTTGTTATTATATTTGGAACAAGCACAGGAAAAAGCAATGCTAGAGGCTCAAGCCACATAAAACCTTTAGATCCTACACTGAAGGAATGTGTTTGCTAAAGCAAATAACAGATATCTTACTTTGCAGCATATATACCATGGAAGTGTGGTTGGCTAATATCGTGCACGGACATGAAAATTCCTTAATATAAAGTTCTTTTCTACAGACTCCAAAATTATTTAACTTTTCCTTGAAGGAAAGTTACTTATTTTAGCTCCTCGATTCATCAGGTCTCCTTTGTGCCATATTTTTTAGCATTCTAAAACGGACTCATGCTGGTCCCAAGTAACTGAATAAACCTTTCAATGTTTCAAAGTAAAGACCATTATACAGAACTACGTTATTTGGCAACTGCTTTACTACCACTGATTCAAAATTCCCACAATCTTGGTAGCAGCTTTTCTTTATACAACTCTGTCCTAGCATATTACTAGAGATCATTGTCTTTGTTGAAAGCTCTCCGTTGATCATAAAAAATTTCATATGAGCATGTACTATACATGTTCGAAGCTGAGCTGTTCCACTCAAAAACAGCACTTTGTACAGGGAGAGTTACTTAAAAGAGCCCCCTAATTTTCTGTTGTAACTCCCATTAGGATGAAGCAATCTGAACCAAGATAATATGCTACATGTCATGATGCACATATGTGTAACCGATTACATTACATGTGATACTGGAATTTATGCGTTTTGTGCCAGACACATTTCAACGCATTGCTCCATGGTCCTGAACGTATCAGTGAACATATCGAGGTAACACCAGCAATTTCTTGTTGAATATTTTCCTTCACAAAAGTCTAGAACCAGTGATTGTATCTTGTAGATTGTAAATCTTTGTGGGCAAGTTCCATTCTCTCTGTAAAAGTTGTTAGTCATGTATCACCACCATTGTACATGTTTGACATATGTTATGTATGGAACCTACCCCCCCCCCTTGACTGTACAGTGCCCTTGAATTAATGGCACTTAAAAATAAATAATAATAAAAATAATAATAATAATAATAATAATAATAATAACAATAGTTGTACCTGACTCTTTTCTACACATTACACCTGTTTGACATATTGAATAAGATCTCCAAGTCTCCTGTGCTAGACATCTGAACAGTTTCGTAGGCGACTGCTCCATTGATTGTGTGCCATGATATTTTTAGATGACCTTCACCATAAGAAAGGATCAATGATCCCGATATTTTCAGTTTCTTTACCATATTCTGAATAACACTCTTCAAAGGTACATATTAAACAGCATTTACATCACTTAAATGGATTGGTGAACCCAGGGGCGTCGCTAGGCAGTATTGTCCGGGGCTCGTGCCCCGGATGTATTGCCTGCTGCCCCGAATCTTTCCTTCCCCGGCCGCCCTCATTCACTACAGTAGTGCGGCGGCGCCGCCGGGGCTCCGTGCAGGCTACTGTGCAGGGTCCTGAGCTGAGCTCATATCTTTCTGAGCTGCCAGCAGCTTCTTGTAGAAGAGGAGAAGGAGGAGGAGCCAGGCTGCAGTGAGCTCTGAGTGTTGGCTCCACCTTCTCCAGTCAGTGAGTGCCCGCCTAGCCCTGCAGAGCAGCCGGCAGACACTCAAGGTATTAACTGTCTACAGTCTGTATACTGCAAAATTATCATAGAAAGGTCTGTGGGGCCAATATAATTTAATTGCAGAGTAACTGTCAGCTCTGTGGGTATCCTGACCCACAGAGCTGACAGTCTATAGTTATATTGATTAGCTCAATCATGGGTCAGCAGTGTATATATGACCCATAGAGCTGATCAGTATAACTGTAGATATATACAGCTTCCTGAGGGGCAGTGTATACAGCTTCCTGAGGGGCAGTGTATACAGCTACCTGAGGGACAGTGTATACAGCTACCAGAGGGGCACAGTATACAGCTTCCTGAGGAGCAGTGTATACACCTTCCTGGGGGGGCGGTATATACAGCTTCCTGGGGGGCAGTATATACAGCTACCTGGGTGGGGCATTATATACAGCTTCCTGGGGGCAGTGTATACAGATACCTGAGGAGCAGTATATACAGCAACCTGAGGGGCAAATATATCAGCTTCCTGAGGAGCAGGGTATACACCTTCCTGGGGGGGCGGTATATACAGCTACCTGGGTGGGGCAGTATATACAGCTACCTGGGTGGGGCAGTATATACAGCTTCCTGGGGGGCAGTGTATACAGCTTCCTGAGGAGCAGTATATACAGCTTCCTGAGGAGCAGTATATACAGCTTCCTGAGGGGCAGTGTATACAGCTACCTGGGTGGGGCAGTATATACAGCTTCCTGAGGGGGCAGTGTATACACCTACCTGGGGGGGCAGTATATACAGCTTCCTGCGGGGCAGTATATACAGCTTCCTGAGGGGCAGTTTATACAGCTTCCTGAGGGGCAGTGTATACACCTACCTGGGGGGGCAGTGTATACAGCTTCCTGTGGGGCAGTGTATACAGCTTCCTGAGGGGCAGTGTATACAGCTTCCTAAGGAGCAGTGTATAAAACCTTCCTGGGGGGGCGGTATATACAGCTTCCTGGGGGGCAGTGTATACAGCTCCCTGAGGAGCAGTATAACAGCTTCCTGGGGGGCCAGTGTAACAGCTTCCTGAGGGCAGTTATACAGCTTCCTGAGGAGCAGTGTATACAGCTTCCTGGGGGGCAGTGTATTACAGCTTTCTGAGGTCAGTATATACAGCTTCCTGAGGGGCAGTATATACAGCTTCCTGAGGAGCAGTATATACAGCTTCCTGAGGGGCAGTACATACAACTTCCTGAGGGACAGTATATACAGCTTCCTGAGGGGCAGTATATACAGCTTCCTGAGGGGCAGTGTATACAGCTTCCTGAGGAGCAGTGTATACACCTTCCTGGGGGGGCAGTATATACAGCTTTCTGAGGAGCAGTGTATACAGCTTTCTGAGGAGCAGTATATACAGCTTCCTGAGGGGCAGTGTATACACCTTCCTGGGGGGGCAGTATATACACCTTCCTGGGGGGGCAGTGTATACAGCTTCCTGAGGGGCAGTGTATACATCTACCTACTTAAGGAAGGGCATGATATACAGCTGCTACCTTAATACGGAGGGACATGAACTACACTAATGTCTGCAGAGCCCGTGTACATATGGCAGTCACTAGTTGGGGCTCGCGTGTGGTCATGTCTGGCAGTATTGTTTAAGCATTAGGAATTGAAGGTCTTGGTATTTATGGTATTGTTATAGTAACAGTATGACGGTAATACGTGTGGTATATCTACTCCATGTATGGGTGTATTATCTGTTAGCCGTACTATTTAGAGGTGTTACATTATTATACAGAAATGAGTGGTTTTGAAAAGGCAATTTTGTCAGTGCTGGGCTTTTTTTACAAGTGGTGCTGAGAAGAATGGACAGGATGTATTGAAATTTGGTGGAAAATTAGTGACATAACGTACTTTTTTATCTGTAAAAAAATTTAAAGCAGCAAACTCACGATGTGGGTATGAAAATACTGTGTGAACTCCACCCCCACTGAGCAAAGGTAAGGCTATGTTCACACGGTTTAAACCAGGACGTATTTCGGTCCGTAATTACGTGCCGGAGTGCGCCTATTACGGGCTGAAAACGTCCTGGTCATTACGGTAATCCCCAGTTCTCATAGAGATCTATGGATTACGTCTCCTCTCACTGCTCGGCGAATACGCCGGGCGGGGAGATAAGTGACATGTGAATTACTCGCGGCGTATACGCGCCACTGGTAACGATAGTCTATGGGCCGGCGAGGTGCCGGCCCCCCGCTCCCACCCCGGCCACACGTTGTAAATTTCGGGGCGTAATTACGTCCCCCAGTTTAAGCCGGTGAACATAGCCTAACACAGAGGGCCTGGGCCCCGGATGTTTTAGGACCCTAGCAACGCCCCTGGGTGAACCAACAGCTTTGCACCATGAAGACACGCTGCTCAATACTGTACACCACCATCCTGATGAGAAGTTAAGCAACTGAGTGGAGGGGTTGGTGAGTATGCAAATTGAAGTTGCAAACGGAGGTTAAGGGGCCATTCTTATGGCATTTTACACCATTTCTGTGGTATCCACTCCTCAAAAATATACACTTTCTCTTTGTATATCAAATGTGTGGTAGACTACACTTTTGTGTCGCGGTATCCATCACAATAGCTTTTTCACGGCACCAAAATGGACACCACAGATTTTGTATAAAACACTGAGTGAATGGACCCTTAATTGTTGTGAAGGCTGTCTGGCATCTACCTCAAAGCTGGGATGATGGGGCACATTGTTTCGGTCAGATTGCTTTATCCTAGAGAGTGCTAGAACAAAATATTTGGAGCTTCTGTCATGTGAATCTCCCTGTATCAAGTACCCCGCATTTTATTGGATTATCATAACTATAAGAAGCTTAAAGAGATTGTCTTTTAAAAACATTATGCTGCATTGGGGCCAGGTTAGTCCAAAAAATTGAAAAACCTAATACATACCAGGCTGTCCCCCACTGCTGCCATTCCAGAGCTTCCAATGATTTGCTCTTCTTGAATTCCAGGTTCTAATCCTGACATACAGAAGAGCCTTTCGCTCCAATGTAATTGAATAAAGCATGAGCCTCCCCTCTGTATCGGAATGAGAACCCAGGATCCCTCGGAGCTCTGGAAAGCCTACGACAGGGGGACAGTTAGGTAAGTATTAGATACTAGTATTGGCTATACATATTGGATACACATTTTTATGCTTCCATCTCCCTGTTATGATTTACGCTTTTTAAAGGAGTTGTCTCATTACAAGCTTTCAGCCCACTTCAATGCTTCTGGCAGCAAAGCATTTTTGAATTCAGGGGCGTGCTTCTTGTCTGCCTCTTTTCCTCCCCCTTCCCTCCTCCCCTCAGCACACAGAAAATCCCTTCTATACAGAGGGCGGGGGGTTTGTTCCCCCAAGTTAAAATTTGGGGTTTTCCTCCCAGGTCTTTGCAGGCTCCGGTCAGCTGCACTGTAACTCCACGGAGACAGCAGAGGGGGGGGGCGATTATGGTGGGGAGGTCTGGAAAGCTGTGATTACAAATATAAAGCAGGGGGATGAAAGGTTCCTATATCCCTGTGTTTTGCATAAAAATCTCCAATCCCCCAGCAACAAAAAACAAATCCTTCCCAGAACAGACACGGGCAGCTGTGAAGTGAGTTATAAAATCACGAGGGTGTCACAAGTACAGGGAGCAGGGAGAGATAGGAAGCGTTAATTCCCCCTCATCTGTTCTATTAGTATAGTCAGAGCTCCACAGAAATTCTGTTAAATGTAAACACAGGGTCACTGCTGTCAATTTTCCTGATACGATCAGCCTTGCTCCCCTCAATCTTTTTTGAGAGAAAGGGGAAGCGGCACACAGGGGGGGTAATCCACACGACACAAAGCCAGACCCTCCCCCCTCCCTCCACTACAGAAATTCTGTGGGGGAGGGGCTCGTGCCCCTACCTGTATTCAGAAGGGATAAAGTCATAAACCCTGACACCCAGTGAGATAAAGATCAACAGGTCAGCTGCTATAGAGTTGAGGCGTTTTTGATAACTAAGGGTAATCAAAACAGTAGGACATTTGTAATGAAAAATTTTTAAATTTGGCGTTTTTTTTTTTAAAAGATTTTTTTTAAATTAAAACCCAATCTTTAGCGAGCAACCCCTTTAAAATTATAAAAATGGAATTTTTTTCTGTCATTATTTTGTGTGTGGCTTTACTTGAAGGCTTCCATTTTTTAAAGAAAAAGAAATATTCGAAATTTCATATGTCTTTTAAACCATTAAAGGGCCATGCTCAAAAAAATGTCTAAACCTACTCATGTAACTGGCGACATTTAAACATCCCATTAATTTTAGCATTGTAACCAGTAGGATGACATAAAAATTAGCAATTGACTTTATTTTGAAAACTAAATGGGAACAACCTATGAAAACTTGCTGCTTTATTTACTTCCCCCATCTTAAACATTTGATAACAACTATGCATTTATTGTTATATTGAAATCAGTGGATCAGGTTTGTACTTCATAACAACTTTTTTTGGAAGTTTTAACAGAGGAAAAATTGTGCAGTTGGGTTGTGAAAAGAATCTTCATTGCTAATCATTGTGCTATTTTAGGTCCAAAGTTACAAGCTGGCTCTTTTCTTAATATATCGTTGTTGTTGTTCTTGCTCTTGCTTTTTAGAAGCTGAGTATATTTGATTCTAAGCTTTTGAGAGTACTAGCTCTCAAAGTAAGACATGATGTTATACAAGAAAATGAAAATTCACAAACTTTTAAACACATTAAACAGGTGTCCTCAAAGGATCTTAAAAACTAATTAAAAAAGAGAGCAATTTAAACAGAAAAGTAACTAGTGAGATGTGACAAGAGGATCATTACATCCTGGTGTTATCTGTTTGCTGTAAGGTAGTAATTTATGGCCTCCACAGACAGAACAGTACACACCTAGGTCTAAATGAAGCTAGCAAAGATTGAAAGTTTCTTAGAATTAGTAAACCCTATTTTTTTCCTCTCCCCTCTAATTTTAAAATGTCCCATTAACACCATAATCTGCAAATCTTTAATTCAGTGATCCTCACTGAAGAAATGTACAGTCACTGGGAGATTTTGCCTGCTGTTTTTAATATGATTGCATTGTATTGCCTGACTGTATATAATAGATTGTTTAGTGTGTTTGGGCGGAACTTCTGTGAATTTTAATTTTCTTGTATAACATCATCACTGATGAAGAGAGCTAGTGCTCTTGAAAGCTTACCATCAAGTACAGTATCTAAAAAAAAGTGAGTACACCCCTCATATTTTTCTAAAATAGTACATGTACAGCTTGTATAACTGTGTAAATTTGGTGTGAAAATGGACAAATTTTGCCTAAAGTGTCAATATTTTGTGTGCTTACTATTATTTTCCAGCACTGCCTTATCTCTTTTGGGCATGAAGTGCACAAGAGCTTCATAGGTTACAGCCACTGGAATATTGTAACGGTCGGGCGATGATAACCGTATGCTGAAGCGCCGACCGCTGACATCTGGGTGTGGATCCTCTGTGATCACCACAGGCAAGATGGTAGATGGAGACCACGCCAGGGAGCGGAGTCTAAGGGGCTCTTGGTCTTCACCGGAACCCGGCGCAAAGCGGGACGGACTTCGCTGCAGGAACCCCCAGTTCGCTACTCCCGACGTGGCTACCTGCGGTGACAGCCGAGGTGGAGGACAGGAACACAGGCGGTGGTAGACAGGAACATAGGTAGCATGTGCAGCAGGATACAGCCGGAATAAATGTACACATAGCAACATCAGGATACGGCAGGAATAGGACAGGTAACACAGCAGGATACAGCAGGTACAGACCAGGGACCACGGCAGAATACAGCAGGAACAAGACAGGGATCAGGACAGGGATCACGGCAGGATACAGCGGACACAGGACAGCAGGAGACAACAGATATATGGTCAGGAGCTCTGATGGAATGCAGGAACTGGACCAGCATCTCAGGGGTTAAATCCAGAGACACTGGCTGGAGCTCAAGATGGACTCAGCATGAAACTGCAACAAGCAATGTAGCAAACAATGCAATGCACAGGACTGCAATGGACTGACCAAGAGCAAAGGCAGGAACTTCCTCTTATAGTCAGAGGTCATAGGTCAAGAGGAAGGAGCACAGGACAGGAAACCAATAAAAGGCAGAAAGCTGCCACGCGCGGGCCCTAGTAGGCACAGTGCGCACACAGGACCCCAGGAAGCAACAGGACAGGCAAGTACCAGGAAGGCAGGACACGCTGGTGGTCCATGGCAGGGGGCCGTGGCGTGAACCGTGACAGTACACCCCCTTCAAAGCCCCCTCCTCCCCCTCCAAATCACAAAAATAGCATTCCACGTAGGTCAGGGGCCCGCAACTTCTACGGGGGCAACCCCAAAACCAAGTACAGGCTGAATATAGCCAGTATAGGGAACACCTAGATAAGGAGGTGCATGGGAGGAAACAAACGGGGCACAGGCAAGAAAGGGAGGGGACTCAGGGTGGGAAACCAACAAAACGGGTACGGACGCTCTGGGTGGGACCATGAGCTAGGCAACGGACGATCTGGGCGGGACCATGATCTAGGCAACGGACGCTCTAGGCGGGACCATGAGCTAGGCAATGGACGCTCTGGGCGGGACCATGAGCTAGGTAACGGATGCTCTGGGCGGGACCATGAGATAGGCAACGGAGGCTCTGAACGGGACCATGAGCTAGGCAACGGACGCTCTGGGCGGGACCATGAGCTAGGCAACGGACGCTCTGGGCGGGACCATGAGCTAGGCAACGGACGCTCTGGGCGGGACCATGAGCTAGGCAACGGAAGCTCTGGGCGGGACCATGAGCTACGCATCGGAAGCTCTGGGCGGGACCATGAGCTAGGCAACGGACTCTCTTGGCGGGACCATGAGCTAGGCAACGGACGCTCTGGGCGGGACCATGAGCTAGGCAACGGACGCTCCGGGCAGGACCATGAGCTAGGCAACGGATGCTCTGGGCGGGACCATGAGCTAGGCAACGGACGCTCTCAGCGGGACTATAAGCTAGGCAACTGACGCTCTGGGCAGGACCATGAGCTAGGCAACAGATGCTCTGGGCGGGACCATGAGCTAGGCAACTGACGCTCTGGGCGGGACCATGAGCTAGGCAACACTGATTCTCTGGCCGGGACCATGAGCTAGGCAACACTGACCCTCTGGGCGGGACCATGAGCTAGACAACACTGACGCTCTGGGCTGGACCATGAGCTGGAACACTGACACTCTGGGCGAACCATGAGCCAGCGGACAGGGATACTGACACTCTGGGTGAACCATGAGCCAGCGGACAGGGATACTGACACTCTGGGCGAACCATGAGCCAGCGGACAGGGATACTGACACTCTGAGCGAACCATGAGCCACCGGACAGGGATACTGACACTCTGGGCGAACCATGAGCCAGCGGGACAGACAGAGAAAGACATGAAAGCAGATAACAGCAGAAAAACGTAGGCGAGGTCACCACGGCGGGATCCATGGTCGGTCCATTCTGTAACGGTCGGGCGATGACAATCGTATGCTGAAGCGCTGACCGCTGACATCTGGGTGTGGATCCTCTGTGATCACCGCAGGCGAGATGGTAGATGCAGACCACGCCAGGGAGCGGAGTCTAAGGGGCCCCTGGTCTTCACCGGAGCCTGCCGCAAAGCGGGACGGACTTCGCTGCAGGGACCTGCAGGTCGCTACCCCCGACGTGGCTACCTGCGGTGACAGCCGAGGTGCAGGACAGGAAAACAGGCGGTTGTAGAACATGGGTAGCATGTGCAGCAGGATACAGCCGGAATAAACGTACTCATAGCAACATCAGGATACGGAAGGAACAGGACAGGTAACACAGCAGGATACAGCAGGTACAGACCAGGGATCACGGCAGGATACAGCAGGAACAAGACAGGGATCAGGACAGGGATCACGGCAGGATACAGCGGACACAGGACAGCAGGAGACGACAGACATATGGTCAGGAGCTCTGATGGAATGCAGGAACTGGACCAGCATCTCAGGGGTTAAGTCCAGTTACACTGGCAGGAGCTCAAGATGGACTCAGCATGAAACTGCAACAAGCAATGTAGCAAACAATGCAATGCACAGGACTGCAATGGACTGACCAAGAGCAAAGGCAGGAACTTCCTCTTATAGTCAGGAGTCATAGGTCAAGAGGGTGCACAGGACAGGACACCAATAAAAGGCAGGAAGCTGCCACGCGCGTGCCCTAGGAGGCACAATGCACATACAGGACCCCAGGAAGACAGGACACGCTGGCAGTCCATGGCAGGGGACTGCGGCGTGTACCGTGACAAATATTCTTCCACTTCTCCATGATGACATCACAGAGCTGGTGGATGCTAGATACCTTGTGCTCCTTCACCTTCTGTTTAAAGGAGTTTTGCCACGATCTCATTTCATACCTCCTGCATCCAGCTCTTCAGCCGTGTGCTCAGAAGGGGGCGTGTGTGATTTGTTTGAATTGCATATCATGTGACCCAGCAAGATGACATCATCAGGTCTTTCCTCTCTGTAGTCAAAGAAAGGTCTGTTTATGTAAAGCATTGTGAGTAGCGCAGAGGTAAAGTTTTTGCCTCCAGGCACAAGGCTCTTTGGTTCAAATACTTGCAGGAACCAAATCTGTGTTTTGTTTTTTTCTCTCTATCAATGCACATACCTCATTGAGGTTTCTCTTTTATTTATTTGCACTGTTTGACTAATTACTAAAGAGTACAGAGGACAGGAGTAGAGTGACAGCACCTGGGGTTTGAACACTCAGTAGCTGCCTGAGAGAAGAAATGATGTCTGAGCATGTCTGACCAGGAGCTCTCAGCCCTGGTCGTATCCCCTGGAGACGAGCTGTAAACATTGGATCATTAAAAGAGCAGCTAAAAAAAAAAAACAGTGCAGATTTTTTATTAATAATGAATGGTGAAAATGTTTATTTAATTTGCAAACTTCCCACATCAATTTTACTTCGTGGAAAAACCCCTTTAAGGATGCCCCACGGATGCTCAATAGGGTTTAGGTCTGGAGACATGCTTCTAGCAAGGCAGTGGTCATTTTGGAGGTGTGTTTAGGATCAATATCCAAATGGAGTGGATCATGCTCTGCTTCAGTATATCACAGTACATGTTAGCATTCATGGTTCCCTCACTGAATTGTAGCTCCCCACAGCCGGCAGCACTCATTCAGCCCCAAACCATGACACCATCTGAACCAAATAGGTTTACCTTGGTCTCATCAGACCACAAGACATGGTTCCAGTAATCATGTCCTTAATCTGCTTGTCGTTAGCAAACTGTTGGTGTTTCTGGTGCATCTTTTTTATTAATATATCATCTAGAACTTTGACACAAGAACAAGTTCAAGTACTGGACAAAGGATTGAACTTTATACCGAAGCATCAGATCCAATCTTTTGATTTTTTGGTTGATTTTTATGAATTGTGCAGGAATATGCGATTAAAGATGTATTTTTCTTCATCTAGTGAAAAACACTTGTGCCACAATATTACCAAATTTTCAAAGAAGTTACGTAAAAATGGTCAGTTTGATCCACCTATAAATTCTTCTACGTTGGAGGTTTTTGAAAAATTGTTTAAAGTTGAGGTTTTGACAAAATGGGATAGTTTTTAATTTTTAAAAGGGGATGTACCCTTTTCCCTTACTTCGGTAAAGTCAAAACTTCTTTTTTACCCTTCCCGCTTTTTGTGAATGGAGGGGCGGTTTCTTTCCCCCCTTCACTGCGGGCCCTGAGATCCCCCCCCACCCCTTGAGTCCAATTCACCGTGTCTCTCCCTATCAGTCTTATTTTTTTTAAGAGCTTTTAAAATTTCCCAACAGGCTGCATTAAATTTAAAATCTGAGAACGGGAATCTTCAAAGAGGGATGAAAATTACAGCTTTTTAAGGCGGCAAAGATCTGCGTGTAGCAGGGGGAGTTGGGCCCAAGGGTCAAAAATTTGGTTTGTTTTCTCATTGCAAATTTCTGCTGCAGTTGTTTCTGCTAGGTGGGGAAACAGAAAAAATTGCAAAGGCCCCTAACTTTGGAGTCAGACACACAGCACCTTTAAAAATTCAAACCCCAGGGGCTGAAACAAAATGTAAATGAGCTCCCCAGTTTGTAAATTTGGCAAGGGGGGGGTTTCCAGGGGGGAAATTAGGCCCACACTGGTTTCGTGTAAATAAAAACAACAAGGGATTAGGGAAAACTGTGGAACAAGGCAGCTTTTCTAATGCCCAACCCAATTGAAAAAGGTTGTTTGGTTTTCATGTCCCTTATTCTGAAGACCTTTTAAATAAAAAGTTAACCCCCCTTTTAAAGGTATGAAAATAAACTTACCTAGAAGTAAAAAGGGGGGCCCCTTTGGGCTAAAACCCCGGGAAATGTTTAAAATTTTTAGTAAAAAAAAGTGCAAGGGTGTTTTCCAAACGTTTTTTCATGGTTTAGATCTTTTTTTATGAAAGGTGTAATGTCTAATCTTGATGTTTCCCAAAGGTATATTCAGGGGTTGGCTTTAAATTCCAACCAAGGATACAAAAAGAAAGATTGATATTATCTTTAAGTGAAGCTGTAGATTTTTTAGGATAATAACATAAAAAAATCGGTTTATTGATAAAACCATTACCCCAGGTCCCTGTTTTCTATTTAGCCCCAAAATTTTTCAAAAGTCTTTTGAGTTCACTCCCTTTTGTCGCCCCTTTTTACGGGCTTTCAACTCGGTATTGGGAAACCCTCTTGCAGCCTTTTTTTGATTCTTACTTGAAGAGATTTTTAAAAACGGGATCTTTTTGTTTAAAGGAGTTGTTTTCCCCACGGGGTTTTTCAAAAAATTTGCTTTGAAAAAAAATTTTTCTCTGTCATTTCCTGGTTCGACTTTTTGCATAAGCCCCCTTTGTTGTACAGCTCTTTTGTGCTTTCAGATGTTTAATTAGTTTTGATTAGCTTTTTCCTACTACTGGCAGGATTTTATCTGCCCCCAAAACAGAACCCCCTAATTAAAAGGCTGTTTACTGAGATTTTTTCAAGTTTTTTAAACTGGTTCTGGCAGCACGGGGAACACTGACTGACACTGCTGCCTGTGTGATGACTCCCCTCTCTGTTATTATTGAAAAAAACACCCCTTGGGGAGTTTTGTTTACTGGGGAAACTAAAATTTAGCCAGGGGAGGTAAAAAATTCACTTGTATCTCTTTGGGGGAAACAGAGGAACAATGAAATATATTTGGAAAAATGTCTTTTTTTTTTTGTTCCCTACAATTTAAAAAGCTATTCTTTTAGCGAGCCCAACCCCCTTTTAAAAGGTTGCTACACAATTCTTGAGAAAATAAAAAACCATTAAATGTTTTGGTGTAACTTGGTTTTTCACCTTGGTATCAAAAAGTTTTTTTTAAGGGGGTTACTCCCATGATGGGGGAATGCCAGGGGGGAAAAAGAAACGCCTTAGGTCAAGACCCTAAAATTTCAAGTTCTTTCATTGCATTTTTAATGCAAATGTTAGAATTAGTGCTTACAAAAAACTATTTTGGGTTTTGGGGGGAAACCTTTTTTTCCCTAAAAAACACAGGGGACCTCGAGGGGGTTTCTCCTGTGGCCCCTAGTTTTTGCCAATTTTTTTATGGTTTTTTTTTGGGAAAGAAAAAAATTTGTGTTCCACTCTGATTTTGGGTTTCTAATTAGTGTTGGAGTGATTATTATGGAAAAAAGTTGAAATCGGCACAGTTTTTAGGGTTTGATGGGGATTTTTTAGATCATGCGTTTTAATTTTTAAGGGTTAAAAAATTGTGCTTTCATCTTTTAAAGGGATCGCCCCATTTTTCGGCGCTTCCTTTTCATTTTGGCGGCCAGCAAATCACCCTACGAATAGGGCAGGGTGAGTTGTGTGTGGGAATCATGAATGGGATGTTTTTTTGGTTTGGGCGATTGGCTGGAAAAATCACAGGACCTTTTTTTACATAAAAACAGCGTTTCCTTTTCAAGCTCAGTGTTTTCTCGGGTTTCTCAGAGCAGAAGGACGTGCGCTCGTTTTGTGCCCAAAAACAGTCAGGAAATTATTATTTTTTTCCTTCACAGGGGAAACCTTTTCTTTTAGCTGTGACCCTTCCCAATTTAGTTAAAATTAGAGAGGGGGAAAGATTTTATTTGTTAGGGGGAAAATTTTTTAAAGGAGCCATCTCCCGCGGGAAAAGGTCACGGGGGGGGAAGGGGGGGGGGTCCCCCCGCAAGGGCAAAACACAGACAAGCTCTGTAAAGAATACTGGAAAAAAAGTTCCCCAAAAGATTTAGTGTAGCCATTGCACCCCAATTTGCTTTATTTTAACATTTTTCTATTAAAATATTTCCGGGGATTTTGGGGCCAGCCTGAACTTATAGGATACACATTTTTTTCAAAGAACTGCAGGTCTCTTTTTTTTGGTGCAAAACTCCACTTTTATTATCATTTATACTTTTAGATAGGTGTTCATTTTTAATTTTGCCCATTCCCCCTTTGTTGATATATAAACCTTGCCTTAAAAATTTAAACCCAGCAATTTTATAGTCCCCACGGTAAATTGAAAGGGGGGGGGCCCAAAAAATATCTTGTATTATACGAATAAAACAAGCTCTAAAAAAGAAATACGGGATAAAGTTCACCAAGACTTATGTAAAACATTGAACTGCAAAAAGTTTATTATTAACGGTTTTCTATTGAAATATTTCCTGGTTATTGGGCAGCCTGAACTTATAGGATACTAAATCTTTTCTAGAAAATTTCCCGGGGTCTCTTTGTGGGTTTGAAAAAAACCCCACTTTTATTATAAGTATACATTTCAGATAGGTGTTCTTTTTCCCAATTTTTGGGGGGGGCCCATTCCCCTTTTTTGTTTATACCCACCTTCCCTTTAAAATTTGAATCCAGCAATTTTATAGTCCAAAACCCTGGTGAATTAAAAAGGTTGCCAATTATATCTTGTATTATACGAATAAAAAAAAGATTAGGGTTTTTTTTGATTTTGGCGCACTACGGGCTTTTTTTCATTGGGCAGCTTGCATTTAAAAAATCTAAATTCCCCAAGTTTTTTTATAGTCACCACAGGTGAATTGAAAAGGTCCCAAAAAAATATCTTGTATTTAAAAGAAATACAAAACAGTTTAAGTGTTTTTTGACTTTGGCGCACTACAGCTTTGTTAAATTGGGGCCCGCTTGACTTGAATTTGAATACAGAAATTTTTAGTCCCCACAGGTAAAATTGGGATAGGTGCAAAAAACTTGTATTTTTCCGTTTTAAAATTTCTATTGTGTTTTTTAAACTTTGGCGAAAGGGGGTTTTTCTTTGTTGTTTAAAATCTCCCTTTGCTTTTTAATTTGAATCCACCCAATTTTTTTAGTCTCCCAAGGTGAATTGTTTGGGTTTGAAAAAAAATCCCTTTTTTATTATGTTACATTTCAGTTCCCGGGTTTTTTTTTTCAATTTGGCGCAGGCCAGCTTTGGGGATAGATCTATTTTTCCCGGGTTTTTAAATTTGAATACACAATTTTTAGTAAACCACAGGGGGGAATTGATAGGTGCCAAAAAAAAAACCTTGTATTATCCAAATACATTTCGGGAAAAGGGGTTTTTTTTCCCATTTTGGCAAAAGGCCAGCTTTGTTGATAGATCTACTTTGATTTTATTTTTTGAACCCAGAAATTTTTTTTTTGATTTAGGGATTTGGAATAGCTGTGATTTGCCGTCTTTTAATAAGGATTTTCCCAAAAACTTTTCCATACCTTCTCAAATTTGTTTATTTTAAAAACATGGAGCGAATTTCAGGGTGGTAAACCCGGCAAAGAGGGGGGTAGGGAAAATGGGGGGTGAGGTACGAGAAAAGGGGGTTTTGCTCCTTCAGTGCTGGGCGAAAAAACCGCTTTCCCAAAGGGGGTTTTCTTCAGTTGCAGGCCCGGGTAAAGGGCCTGTCATCGCGGGGTTTCGGGGCCCTGTGTTCTAAAATAACAAACCCAGCGTCGCCAATTTTGTTTCAGGGGTTTAAATTAAAACCCTGAAATCCGGGGCATTTTTACCCCCTCGTCCTTCCATTTCACGGCCCCCAAATGCCCTTTCATCAGAATCACCGCATCCCGTCCAACATGAAGACCCCAAATGTCAACTGTTTTCCCCAACCCTTGGATAACCCCATTTTCTAAAGGGACCCTTTGATGCCCAAAAATGCGGTTGGGGTCAGAAGGCTTGTTAAAAGATCAAGGGGCCCAAAAGGGGGATTGGATTTTTTTCCTTTGAGCCCATTTACTGATGCCATCAGAGGAGGAGAAGGAAGCCGGGTCAATCGGCAAAAACCCCCGGGGGGGGTGGGGAAAAACGCCTTGCAGTCCCTTTTGCTTGTAGCCCGCAGTCCTGGATGCGAATGTCAGGGCGGGGGAAGTACCTGTGTTGATATGATAGTATTGCGGTTTCCAAGTGGTTTTTTTTCACCCGGGAATTTGCTTAAAGAGCGTTTTCATCACGGGGGACGAGGAGGAAGAAAGAGGGGGAGGGGTGGGGTGTCAGTAGGGGGTTCCCCCCTAAAAAAAGGGGAGAGGGGGCCTTGGCCCGGCAAAAAAGGGTCCGCTGTTTATGTTTCCGCCCCCCCACGGGTCACGAAAACCCCCGCCCCCTCGCTTATGGGCCCGTCAAAAAGGCCCCAAGGACCTCTCAACCCGGGGCCCTTCTTTGACCAAAACCTTTGTTTTCCCCCCGCGATGTCATTTTGCCCCCCCTATCCGGGGAAAACGCAAAAAGTAGAGGCAAAAAATTTTGGGGGTTTAACCCCCACCATCTTTGGTTTGTCCTTTGCAGCAAATTGGCATGAGTTAAAAATGGAGGCAACACTTGGCCAAAAAAGGCCAGACTGATCCCGGGGGCCCCCCAACCACTTTCACCCCCTCTTTTTTCCGGCCTCCTCCTCCGCCACCCCCCAAGCGGGTTTTCAGTGCCCATGTCCTTTTAGAAATTTAAGATTTTAGGGATCAGCCTTCCCCCTTTTAGCCTTCCAAAACGCCGGGTACCCAGCACCAAACAAGGGGGGACCCATCCTACCCCTTCCCTTCCCCCCAGTTTTTTTACGGGGCCTGCACACCGGTTAAAAAGCGGGGGCCCGTCTAGCCCCGCCAGCCTTCTGTCTTCCAGGTTTGGGGCGAAAAAAAAAACAAATTTAACTGAAAGTGGGGATTGCCGGGTTTTGGCCTTGGAAAAATGTTGGGCCCTTTCCGGTTTTTGGTGGACACCCGATGGGTTTCCCCCACGTCATGGGGCCCCCGCCTGCCCCAATACCAGATGCCCGGGAGGCATTTCTTTGCCAGGAAAAAACATTTTCCCGCCTGGGCCGGACGTTTTAATTTTAAAATTTTTAAGGGGGGGGTTTGTCTGCATTGTGGCCCCGAAACGTCCAATTTTTGACCACCCACACATGGACTAGTAAAACGGGGCCCAAAGGGCCCCTTTTAATTTTCTGTGACGGTCACGGGTGGGCCCGGGGGGATGTCTCTTTGGGGGGTGAGGGGGCTCTCGGCTTGGCGCAACGGGTCTTAAAAAAACCCCCAAAGGGGGTGGTTGAAAGGGTTTTTTTCCCCCAGGTCCCCTTAGTGGCCCTCCCCATTTCCAAAAGAAAAACCCGGCCCTGTTTTAAATTAATCTGTTTGGAGGCCTTCCACACACGGTCCCGGAGGGTGTGGACGGCTTCCCGAAAAGAGGGGCCCAGCGTTTGGGTGGGTGCCAAAAAACCTTGTTCCAAAGGGAAGGTGGTGTGCGACAAAGGGCAAAAAACTGCTGGGCCCCCCCTTAAGTGGGTTTGGATGGAGCACATCCCCTTTCCTGGCACATGTCATGAACCTTTTGCCAGAAAAATTTCTAAAAAAAGTACCCGGGTCTGGACTGCCCGCTGGGGGGGGGAAGGCCGAAAATCTAAGTTCGCCCCTTTGCCGGTTTTTGCCCCCCTGCTTCGTCCCCTGGCTGCGTTGCAGCTTTTAGGGTTTGGGCCCCCCCGGGCCAAAAAAGGGCTTTTATTTGTTGGGCGTGGCAAAAGGGTGGGAATTTCCAAACCCCCCAATGCTCCCCGATTGTGGGGAGCAGCGCAATTTAAATTTCGCAGGGCGAAGTGACCCCCTGGCCCTGCAAGCAACGGGTGCGGCCTCGGGGTGTTTTACCCATCGAGGGGTGGAAGGGGGGGGGAAAAAGCTCTGCACCAAACCTTGCCCGTTTTTTTAAGAAGCCACCAAAAATGGGCAGTGCGGACAAAAGCCCTTGCAGCATTTAGCATTTTTGGTGATCTTTGTTCTGGGGGAAACGATCGTTGGAACCCCTCTGAAACAACAGGGGCCCCGCCAGGGACGGGGGGGAGGAAAACGGACACAGATGCGGGCATGGAGCCCTTTTTTCTCCCGTTCCCAAAACCACAAGGCCCGGACAGTTTCCCCAATTTCCCTGGTCTTATTTAAAGGGAATTTGGTTCGGGGTCCAGAGGAAATGCAAGGGTGGTAAACGGAGGAGGAGGGGGAGGGGGGAGGTTTTTTCCTAGGGGCACCGACGTTTTCCGGGCGTTTCCCCGCCTTGTAAAGAGGTTTTTGGCCCCCGAATTTGGGGCGGAGGAGGAAGGAGGAAGATCAGTTTGCCCAGTGGGGCCCCCCGACCAGGAGGTTGGGGGAAAACCCAAGGGTCATCTTCAAAATGAGTGCTTGGATGCTCCCTTTCCTCCAAAAAGATCCCGCATTAAGGCCAAACAAAGGGAAAAAACAGTTTCTGGGTGGCCACCCCCCCTGGATCCCCGATACAAAAAAAAACTCAGAAATTTCCCTTCCCCACAACCAAATAGAGAGTTTAAAAAGCGGAAATGGGGGACCCTTTTTGAAATTTATAAACGGAGGAAAAACCTTTTTGCGCCTTTCTTCACGTTCCCCAAATGTCAGGTGGAACAAATCGCGACGTTGGGAAACAAGGGAGGAGGTGCCAAGTAGGCGTTTTAGCCGGGGGCGCAAAGGCCCAAGGGGGGCAGAAGCCTAATTTGGGGGTTTACCCCCCTGGCAATCTTTGTTTACCAAACCCCCCAACGCTTTCAATTTCAGGGCCCCACATTTCCCCCCCCCGAGGGGCCCTTTTAAAATCATGGTGCACGGGCTATCTGCGGCCCCCCAACACGTTTTTTTTGTATGTGTTTGGGGCCCAATAGACTTTTTTGGGGGATCCCCAAAAAAGGGGGCGAATGGGGGCCCGGGCTGGGGACGTCAAAAACCCTAGAGGTCTTGTCCTGCCCCGGAAGCCAGCGTCATATTGAGCGGACCTTCAGCACAGGGTGGGAGGAGTTTTTACAACAAAACGCATCCGGGGTTTTTCCCAGTAATGTGGATCGTTTGACTTTCCCTCAAGGGTTTAATCAGGCCCTGGATTTGATGATGTTGTGGGCCCCAATTGCCGGGGTCACCCATTAGTTGACGGTTTACTTTTACCTTCCCCTTCCCAAAAAAAGAAAATTTTTTTCCTTTGAAAAAAAAGTTTTTTAAAATTTAACATTTTTACTGCAATTTTTATTCTCTTTTCCCAAAAAAGTTTTATTTTGCTGGTTTTTCTGTGAGGGGACTGTTTAAAAGGGCAGCAAGGTTTCAATGGGAAAAACCAGTATTCCCTTTTACTCCTTTATCTTTAGTAGTTTTCGCAAATTTTAATGGTTTTGAGGTTTTGTTTTGGTGAGGGTACAGCTTATAAAAAATGGTCCCCCAGGAAAAAGAAATGTGGCCCTTTTTAAATGGCTTTCTCCCCACAATTTTTTTTAAAAGTGGCAGAGAAGTCATTTTTTTTAATTTTTTTGGGAGGTCATGTAAACTGTGAGATACAGCAATTAAACATGGTCCCTTTTGGAAAAGAAAAAGTGGTTTTTTTTAAATTGGGATTTCTTTCCCCCACAATTTTTAAAAAGTGGCCTTGGGAAAAAAGTTTATTTATTAAAATTTTTTTTTGGGGCATGTTGTGTGGGGATTCAAACAAAAAAATCCTGTTTTTTGAAACAGAAAAGTGGCCCTTTTAAGTGGGGGATTTCTCCCCCCCCAATTTTTTAATAGTTGGGTGGGGAGGGCATATTTTAAAAATTTTTTGGGGTCAGTAGCTTCGGGGATTACAGCAATAAACATGGTTCCCTTTTGGAAAAAAGAAATGTGGGTTCTTAAATGGCATTTTTTCCCTCAAATTTTTAACAGTGGCTGAGGAATCATTTTTATAAATTTTTTTTGGGGCATGCTGCTTTGAAATGCAGCAAATACTACAGGTTCCCATTATAAAAAAAAAAGTTGTTTCCCAATAAAACATTTTGGGCTTTTACAATTTTTCCAAAAATGGGGTCAAGGGGCTTTTCTTTGAATTTTTGGGGGGGATTTTTTTTGAATGCAGCTATAAATAAAGGTTTTAATTTTTTAAAAAAAAAATTGTTTTTTTTAACGACATTTGTTCTTCCCCAATTTTTCAAGAGTGGCTCAAGGGTGATGGGGCTTTTCAGAAACAGGAATAGGGGGACACTGTTAAGGGGCACTATTGCCCAAAAAGACTTGTTTTTGCCAAAATCTTTAAAAATAGCTATCAATCCCCGTTTTTGAGAAAACCCCTTTAAAACAATTAAAAAAAAAAAAAACAAAGACATGGTTGGGGTTTTCCAAAACCTATTTTAAAAAATGTGTTTTCTTTGAAAATTTAAAATACTAAAAAAAAATTGATGTACAAAATAGCTGTTAAAAAAATTCCCCTGAAAATTTTAAAAGGGAGGGGACAGGGAAAAAAATTTGACCAGATGAAGTTATTCAGAGGACTTTGGGGTAAAGGGGAACACGGGACGAGGGAAAAAAAATACAGAGACAAAATTTCCCCCAGCACGTTGAGTAAAATAAGAAAAAAAATTTCCAGAAAAAGGGGACCTGGGTGGAACAGGAGCCCTTTAAACCCCCAGTTTTTCCAAATGAAGCTCAATTGGTCCGCACTCATACCCGGGGGGGCAAACGGTTTTCCCAGGAAAAGGGACAAATATTTTGTCCAGTGAAAACTAAAAAATTTGGGGGATAAGACTCCTTTTTTCCGGGGGACTTTTTAAAAGTGGGGGTCTTTAAAGGGTTTTGGGGTCATGTGTGGGGCCCGGACAGATATAGTTTAATGGCCAGTGAAAATTTAAAAAGGTGGTTGAAAGACTTTCTTTTTCGGCACTTTTTAATCTGTGGGTCAGGGCAGGTTTAATGGGGCTTCTGTGGGTTTCAAGGGGGGAGATATAGTCAATGTCCCGTGAAACTAAAATTTGGGGGTTTTAAAAAATCCTTTTTTCCGGGGGAAAATTTTTTTTAAAAAGTGGGGGTCAAAGCAGGTTTTGGGGCTATGCTTTTGGCCCAGGGGGAAAAGGTTTTATCAATTGGGGTTTTGTGAAAATAAAATGTTTTTTTGAAAGGGCTCCTTTTCCCCGGGACTTTTGAAAATTTTGGGTCAGACAGGTTTAATGGTCATTCTGCGGTTAAGGAAAAATATATTTAATGGGCCAAATTCAAAATAAAAAAGGTGGTTGAAAGAAATCCTTTTTCTTGGCACTTTTTTAAAAGGGGGGGTTCATTTTTAGGTTTGGGGTCATGCTGTGGCCAGGGCCCGGTATAGTCAATGTCCAGTGAAACTAAAAAAGGTAGTTTTAAAAAAACTCTTTTTCCGGGACTTTTTTAAAACTGGGGGTCATACAGGTTTGGGGCTCTGCTGTGGCCCCCCGGACATGGATATCAATGTCCGTTTAAATAAAAAGGTGGGTTTTTAAAGGGCTCCCTTTTCCGGCACTTTTAAAACTGGGGGTTTAGCAGTTTTGGGGGTCATTTTCTTGGGGTTTTTCCCGGGGCAGGGAAAATTCATTGTCCATTCAAGTAAAATCCTGGTTTTAAAAAATTTTCTGCCCTTTTGGCACTTTTTTTTTTGTGGGTATGCAGGTTTTTTAAAGGGTTTATGCTGTGGGACAAGAACCAGGGGAAAAGTGGAAATTGTGTGTTTTTTTTTTTTGTGGCCTTTTTTAAAAAAAATTTTAAATGTTTTTTGCCTAAGATGTAGCAATTTTATTTCCAATTTTGGGCTGTTGTGGGTGTTTAAATTCCCGCTTTTCCAAGGGCCCCCATTTGGTTTTAAGAATGAAGGTTTTTTGTTGGGTCTCCCCTTGACTTTAATGGGCATCGCTCATAATCGACTGTTTACTATCGACTATTTGTCCCTGTTTGGCGCTATCGACCCTCGACCCCATGTTTATGGCCAACGCAAACGGGTTTAACACTAGTTTAATTTTTGACTTGGTTATGCCCATGTCGACGACCATGTTGGGCTTTTTGGACGGTTTTAGGTCTGATTTTTGACAACTTTGTAACTTATCTTAAAAAATTGTTTACCCATTGATAGAATTTTTTAAACAATAAAAAAACCAAGATGTTATCCCAAAACCCGGGTGTAGAGTGCAAAGAGGAAAAAAATAAATTGTCCAATTTCATTTTTTAGTAAAACCCAAAGGGCCGTAAAATGTGTTAAAACCATCAGTAATTTTCACTCACCACTATTTTTAAAAAGGGTCCCCTGGGGGGGCAATTTTTGGGGGCCAGACGTATATTTCCATGATGATCAATTTTTTGATTAAAAATGCTTTTGTTAGCAAATAAAATTTTCCCCAAAAGGGGGTTATGATTATACCCCAAATTTTTACAAAAAAGGTATGGGGATAAATGGCCCAAAAAAAAGAGAGGAATTGTTTTTTAAACCAAAAAAAAAAAATTGTCAAAGGGTTTTTTTAGTTTATATCAAATTATGACCAAATTCGACCTTAATTCAGAAGGTTACGTGACATTGCCAAATTATTGAGAAATGATTCACAATATGGCCATTTATTCAAGGATAAACCCCGATTTGTGTTCAAAAGGTAAATCAATTGGAGATATTTTAAATAGGTTAGTTTTTAGCAAAAAAAAAATGAAGACAAACGGTGTTAAAAAAAAAAAAGGAAAGGTAAGCCCTGCATGACATTTTTAATTTTGCAGTTCCATTATCAAAGGCAGTGAGATAAAACACCCCATGAAAGGGTATGATATACCAATACAAGGGTTTTTCACATGTTTAAGTTCAGACGTAATTTATGTCTTGAAATGCCCTTGTGGCAAGATGTATGTGGACAGACTTCGCCCCTTTTTATAAGATTATGAACTAAGTCAGCGATTAGAACATTTTGCACAAAAGTGGGTATGAATAGAGAGGAACAGAGTAGTAAATATGGTGAAACTACTGTAGCGCGTCATTTCAATGAAATGCGACATCAAGTTCATGAATTAAAATGGTGCATTGTTGAACAGGTTAAATGTACTGATCAATATATGTTACGTTCTCGCCTGTTAAAAACGCGGGTTTTTTGGGATATATGGGGTTGAGCACATTGGTCCCTTGTGGACTCAATGAAGCTTAAAGCTTTTCTTTAAATATATGGATTCTAGTGCTAGTCGGTATAGGGTTAATGTTTTTAATCACATGGTAAACAACTTGTAACAGGTAAATAGAGGAAGTAGTAGATTTTTTAAAACCACCTTGATGCAGCCAGATGAGCTGTCTAAAGAAGGGGGAAAACACCTCCGAAACGTCACTGTGTGATATGGCTGGACCCCAAAGGGTTTTTGTTGCTAAAATAGTCTGCTAAATTATGGAAATTTAAAATAAGACTTTTCCTTGTTACAACTGCCCAAAGATTATTTCCGCAAACAGCGGGAAAAACTATGCAAACATGGATGTTACATTTTCACGGCTTTGATCTTCTATACATGTGTGTGTATACACTGCGGTTGTTTTGGAAATGTTGAACAACTTGCAATTTTGAATATTTGGATATAAAATAATTTGTAAATAAGGACTGTACTTCGTTCTTTTCCTATCGATGTGTTACTAGGGCAAAGGAGAAAAGCCCTGGATCAGTTCTTCATACTGTGACTTAAGATTACTACTGAAAAAAAGGTGATTAGGTCCATTCATTGCAGAGTGCATATCTTCAGTGTTATCCTTTTAAAAGTTCAATACAATATTTACAAAAATGTGATGGGTGTACTTACTTTTGTGAGATACCGTGTCATCAGCCTCTTTATAAGTATTGCATAATTTTTTTTTTCTTTCCCCCCCCAACCCCACTTTTTTTTTTTTTTTTCTTCATTCCCCCTTTTTCATAGGACTCGTTAACACGGCTTATTTGGGCTACAGATTGGCGCGTAACTAGCGCCGGATTTGCGCTGCAGTACGGCGCAATCAGTCGGGTAATTACGGTAATCACACTGTCTCATAGAGACAGTGGATTCCGTTTGCTTACTCCGCGCTCGGCGAATCAGCCGCGGGGCAGAGGATACACGTGACATTGCACATTATTTACGGCGCGTACGCGCGTAAACAATTGCTATTGTTCTATGGGGCGGGGGGGGGGGGGGGGAGGGGATAGGGGAAAACTCGCTTGCATGCACAGAGGACGCTTCTTGGCAATTTTTTTTTTGGGGTTACTGTGTGTGTGCTCTGCAGAAACGCCGGATTTTGGAGCCTAGAATTAATTCAAGATGAGCCATTAGACGCGCTAAAAGATGGCCAGGGGCGCCAGAATACCCCTCCGGGTTGGGATCCGCATCTCCAACTTTTTGGCCCACATGGCTGACTTGCACTTCAGCGGTGTGGACTCCAGGGCTCTCCTCTCATGTCGCGGGCACCATACAGTGCCGGCGTCCGCATTAAGCCGGGGGACACACGTGATTCCTCTCAGCAACGGGGCCGGATCAGCCGTGAGCTGTCGGTTGCGCCCAGCGGCATCTCGGGCGGGACTGAGAGCAGGAGGACTGCCAAGCTTGAAATCGGCACCGGGAGCGCAGAGGAGCTGGAGCGGTCCGGAGGTAGATGGCGAAGGAGGGTGCTGCCTAGGCTCCACTACTGCGCTCGAGAAGAGGTAGCTGGCGGATGCGTAGATGGAAGCGTCGGGGCCGTGCGTGGAGGGACTGTGTGAGTGCGTCCCCCTCTGCTGCATGTGACAACGGGTGTCCATGGCCCCAGAGGACTTCTAGTTATGGCAGATGCCCCGAGCTAGAGGGATATACAGAGTTAAGAGGGGAGGCAGTAGTGATGTGCCCTGGGCTCGAGCTCATGAGAGCCGGAGCTGTGACACAGGACTTCACCTCAGATGCTTGCTGACAGCGGCTAGGGATGATGCTGCAACTACACACCACCAGTTGCAGGTACAGGGTCACCTAGTGTGTTTGTGGCCCCTGCGATCGGGCCTATGGATAGGCTAGACCCCTGATTGCCCTGGAAACTCATCCCCAATGTGGGATAAATGCAGTGTCCTTCGCTGCGGTGCTGAGGAATTGACCCCCTTGCAGAGGTGGGGTATCGGGCCATCTCTTGGGGGCGAGCTCGCCCCCTTCCAATTACCAAGGGCGATGGCTTGCCCTCTTGTGCTCCTCATGTTGCCTGGGGAGCTCTCTATTACCTCCACCCACTTGCACATAATTGTCAAAAGCCCTTCGGGCGGCGTTCCAGGGCCATCTGAGCTGCAGGCCCTTCTACGCTTTTACCAACTATAAGCGGGACCTTGATGGCTTTTGCGCCAGGTCTTACGAATTGCTTGCTCAGGAGACCTGCTTCCTGTACAGTAGGAATTTCTGGCTATAACAATCTTAAATTACAGAACTTGGAGTCCCTTCCGGGATTGGTACAATCTGCGGTTTTGATCTTCAGACTCCTTTAAAAAACAACTGTTGGGTGCATCAAGTATATGGATGTGCACCTCAGATGTTTGAGAACCAGAAGTCGTCCGGACAATGTCAGTGTGCACGAGGCTTATCTTGAATCTTAGTTAAAACTCAAGATTTGCCGCACTACTAAAAATCACTCAGCTATTCTAAACCACACTCAGCTAAATTTTCTATACGATATTGGGCATGAGAAGAGAGCGTGCACACATACGAACTAGATCGCGCCCATCAGAGACGTTTGCGCCCTCGAGACAAGATTGCCACAAACCAGGGTACGTTGATTTGCAGATTAATTATTGCTCGCTCAAAGAAGAAAATCAGAGAAAGGCTAGAAACGCAGTAGAAAGAATATTGTGTTTGGGGTACAAGGCTTGCACTGGTTTCGGACTTATCCGTTCGCACTCTGCGGGCTCAGAGCAGGCGGCTGGGCCTCTGTTGTCGGGTCTGCAGGAGAGACAGATTCCCGTACCGCTGGGGATAACTTTGCCTTGCATGTGCGGACGGAAGGAGGGAGTAAGCTACTTCCGACTCACCAGGCGATATACCGAGCTTTTACTGAAGCCTTAAAGCTGCCTAACTGGTACCTGCGGGAATGGGTACGCCTTTGGCCCGTCTGCTTGGGTGTTCTGGGGCATCCTTCAACGCCGGCCTGGGCCATGTTGGGGGGCCCCGGGCCCCTTGGGACCCAGAGCTAACGCCTTCCACTCAAAACCAGAACTAGGGCTCCAGGTTGGAGGGGTGCACTCTGCAGCTAAAAACAAAGGCTTGCTTATGGCAATCAGTGATTTGATTTTTTAGGATAAAAAATTTTTTTATTTTTATTTTTGGGGGGGGGGTTTCACTTGCTTGAGGCAAGGGTGTTTTTAATTTACTTAGCTTATGTGCTTTATTTTAAAGTTGAGGGGTGGTGATTTATGCCCTTGCTTTGAAGGTTTTTCCATATTGGGATGGGTATGGTGGGGGGGTTTGTATGGCATTGGTAATGGTTATACTTCGAGGATTTACTTAATGGTGACTCTCCTAGTTATTATTAGTCTTTTTTTTCTGCGTTGCATTGGCTCAATTATAGAGTTTGATTATTTGACTGATAAACCTATTTCTTATGCAGGTCGGTGGTTTGGTCCTGCTGTATGCCTCTTTCTTTATTGTTTTATCGCCAACGATCAGAGAGGGGGGGGGACCTTTTATATTTGTATTGGACGGTTCAGGGACTCCAATAGGTGGAGATAGCGCCACTATGTGGCGTCGTTTATATGCAGCAAAGAAAGCTGCAAATTCTGTGCTTTTGCTTGGCTTATTCCGCTTATAGGTGGTTTTTGGTTGTTGTTGCAAACTGTGAGTTTACTGTATTGTTGTTGGCTGTTTCGGACTCGGCCGGGGTGGGGATCTCATTGCGCCTGAACCAGGAATAGAATCTTGAATCTACGCACTGGTGCTCGCTTAAAGTTTCTCCCTTAAAGTTAAGGGTTTTAATAATCCTGAAAAAAGTTCCATGTTTTTTTATCATGCACAAGCAAAGGAACCCAAGTCTTGTCTTCAGGAGACACATTATCCTTCGGGTCATGTTGACTGTATAGAAATATAGCACTTCCGATGTGGTCCATAGTAGCTAATTCTTGCAACAAGCCTTTGGGAAGTAGCCATATTTTTTCTTAAAAACATAACGTCCAAATCTTGGATGTCAAATAAGAGATAAAGCGGACGTTATATTTTTAGCAAATGTGAAATCGGGGGGTTCAGAGTATACTATTGCTATATATTTATGCTCCAAATAGTGGCCAAGACTCTATTTTTTACAACAGTCGGGATGAACTCACATGTGTTGTGCCCAGGGTGGGTCATTCTTTGCGGAGTCTTACTTTGCACTGCATCCAGACTTGTGCCATCTCATAGGGGCCACTCCTTTCTCTCGCTTTATTAAATTGAACAAAAGTTTGTCAACTATACACAGTGCAATTGTGCGATGTATGGCGTATCCAGTAATCCTACTCTATGGGACTACTCTTTTTACTCGCATCCACATAGGTGTTATAGTCGCATAGATTATATTTTTCTACAGCATGCCCTTCTGCCCCATGTTGAGGGAACTAGCATTCGGTAACATTTGTTATTCAGGACCGATGGCTGTGCACATTGGTGAGATCTCCGCCGAAGTAGACCCACCAGGAATTCTGTGGCGGTTTAACGAATCTCTGCTCCATGACACCCACCCCCCCCACCCCCCCCCCCCCCCCCCCCCCCCCCTCTCCCCCCCCCCCCCCCCCCCCCCCCCCCCCCCCCCCCTCCCCCCCCCCACCCGCCCCCGTATGTGTCGGGGATTTTATCCCCAAATGATTAAAAATTTCATTAAAGACACGAAGGAGGACCCATCTTCGGGTCAAGCTCAATTGGGTTGGCTCTGAAATGCTTGGAGCGAGGGACTCTTATTAAGCACGGAGCTAGCTTATTATTAACGCGAGAGCAGCAGCACATTGCGCAATCTTCTTGGCCAGGTGCTTGCTGGAGAGTGCTTCATAGGCCTACTAGGCGAGGTGATCTTCGTGACTTACTATCTATAGACACGAGATTCTGTTTTGTTCTGATAAAATGTCAGCTAGATATAGGCATAATCTGTGCTGGCTCCTATTAACGTGAGTAACAAACCAAGTCAGGATGTGGTAGGCTCTTAGGGATAAGGGGCATCCTGATTATCCCCTCTAACAGAATAGTGCAGAGTCATCCGCACGGACACCACCTAATACTATGAGCAATTTTCGCAGCTTTTATAGCAAAATTATACTAACTTCCAGGAGTCAGAGGAGAGTTTGACCTTGGTGAGGACTTTGTGGCATGATATGCGCCCTAAGAGCTCCATCCAGGAATGATCAAGAGTTAGAGGTACACCACTCTCAGAGGCGGAGGATACTGCATAATGCCATGTAGCTTGCGGCGGGGAAAATGCCCTGGCCAGACGGGTTTACAGCAAAATTTTATAATAGTCTCTTACATGATGATCTTTCAGGGTTTACTGAACTCCTTTAGTTCTGTATCCTGACTCAGCCCTTCCCACCGTTCTTTTTTTACAAGCAGTGAATTACGGTGATCCAAACAAGAGAAATGATCGCTCTTTGGGCTCTAGGTTCGTCCATTTAGTTGCTCAATAGGACACAATTATAGCTATTATATCTTAGCGATCCGGCTTTTCGGCCTGTTGGACTGGCCTCTAATTAATCTGGTTCAAGGGGGAGTTTTGTCCCTGCTAAGGGAGGCATGGGATTATTACATTAACATACGGTCTCAAATTATACACCATGGCACGCACTAGAAGGCGTCTTGACAGGCGTGGAATGGGGGTTACTTGGAGTTGCCCTGTAGGGAGTGGAGTTGCCCACTGATGATGGCCAGATAATATATGAGCGGCGTTTTAGTGCCATCGACCAAGTTTGTGTAATGGGTGCGCACTATCCGCGCCCTTTCTCATTTAATAATATGGTATTGGCTACGGGATGTGCGTCCGCTCTGCCTACTGCTGATAGGTTGTAGACTATTTGTGTATGGCGCGAACTATTGCTGGCACTAGTTTGGCCACAGAGGACATTAAGGGGGTTGCCTATTAGAAGGGTCACTGTACAAATGCGCGGCATTTGATGACTGCTGTTTAATACCCAGCTCGTGTGTCCCTCCCCCCTTGAGGGGCCCTGCTGACGAATTTTGGGGTTTAGCAACTTTAAAGTAAACTATTCTAAAGTAGAGTATAAATTTCCCCGGGATTCCCCAAAGTTAGACATCTGGAACTCATTTCCCCTTAAATTGGGCTAAAGAGTCATTTGTTTATCGGGGGGTTAGGTCCCTACCAGGTAGATCGGACTTTGAATTTAATTTCCTCCACCTGTGAAATTTTTTAAAAGAGCCTTGCCAGAGGAAGGAAGGATTTTATGGATAGGTGGGTTTAAAGAAAATGAATTTTTCCCCCCAGATGCTTTACTTATTTAAATTTCCCCTTCAAACCCCGAATTCTTTTTTCGGATTTAAAAAAAGTGTTAAAAAATTTGTATGGTCTAATAAAATCCCGGGATTGCGAGAGAGGTTTTGATAGACAAAGGAGGGGGGAGGGCTAGCACTTCAGATGCCAAATTTTATTTTATTGCCTCAATTGCCAAAAGGGTTTGTTTGGGTTTCCCACCTAGACATACAATGTTGGGTGGGATGGGGGAGGAAAGTGTGGTAGTTTTGTCTTAATTCCCTTGGGCTTGACCCTCCGTCAAAAGTGTCTTTTTCCCCAACCCCCATGTGGCACAAAATTACTTCGGGGGTTTTTAAATTGTTTGGCGAAAAACATAATTTTTTGCCCCGAAGGGCCCCCACTACTCCTTTTGGGGGAATCCTTTTGTTGTCACGGCACCTGCTTACTGTTTGGGGTGACTTTCCTGGCCAGTCCTTAGGGACCTGGTTATTTCGTGCCCCATTAAAAATATGAGGCCCGTGTCCCCGTGCATTCAGGTCCCTAATATAGGTTTAATATATGCAAAACAACATTTTTTTAATGTTTGAAGGACAAAAAAGAATTTGTAGCCCCTGATGGTTTTAGCACTTTGTGTGAACAGCATCCCCCGCCATTGATATAAAAATATATCGATGCTGTTTGGTGGGGAGTTCCCCGCAATGCCAGCCTTCGGCTAGCTGGGGAAGGAGTTTGGGTGCTCGTTTAGGAGATGAGTGGAGCCAGGTTGTGTCTTGGCGCATAAAGCCTTGTCTCGTAGACTAAAAGGGGTTAACTATAAAGTTTGAACGGGGTAAAAGGGTGCGGGCTTCTGCCTCTTTTTATCCCCAGGTTCCCTTTCCGTTTGGGGGGTGGGGTGGCGCCCGGCACCCGTCCCAATTGGTGGGGGTGCGAGGGCCCTCCCTTTTGGGTAAAAAATTAATTGTTGAGGTTTCACAAGTTTAAATTGGGGATGATCCCCGACTTACTCCTCCCTTTTCCCCTTGCCTGAGTGCTTCAAGGGAAACCTTTTTGCTTTCCTTTTATTGCGGCGAAAGGGTTATTCCGAGGAAAGGAGTCCCCTTCAGCCCCCAAAAAATGCGGAAGGTTTAAAGAGGTTTTTGCTTACAAAGGATGGGGAGATCGTGCGGACCAAACCCATCTTGGTCGGTACCCCAGAGTGGGGGTGGAATTTTTCCCCTTCTCCGGGAAATACCCCCTTTTGTTTTTACCTTCTGAGGTCATGCTTTGAACCCGGGGACGTTTTGTACTATTGAACGTATTTCTTTTTTTTATTGTACTGATGTGTGGCGATGGGGTCGGCCGGGGCCGAGTCGGGGGGTTGGGGGAAATGTTTAAATGTTCTTCTTGAAATCTGCGGTTCTTTATTTTAGTTTCTTTCTGATACACTATTCTGACCTTCATTGCCAAGTGACTAACATAGGGCAATGCCGCTTTGTGTACTCTCTGGTCATTTTTTTTTTTTTTTAATCTTCATTTCTGGTAGGAGGTGTTGTGTTTTGTTAATTAGTACTTTCCCAAACCTCTCCCTCCCTTTTTACCCCTTTTTCTTCCCCCCCCCCCTGTTTTTTTTTTATATTTATTTTTTTTTCCCTTTCTCTTTCTCCCCCCTTTACCCCCCCTATGTCTGATCTTCCTTTTTATTAGTATATGGCCTGAGAAATGACCTATTGACCATGTAATATGTTGACCTTACATTTGCAAGATATATGATTATTGGTTTCCTTTTGCTTTTGTAATGCTGTTTATTCCATGACTGCTAATAAAGCTGTGTTGAAAAAAAAAAAGTATTCATTTAAATTTACCTTCATTTTGTAAGCTAATCTTTATAGTGAGAAAACCCTTTTAAGCAGGACTGAACAAATGTCACTGCTCACATCAATTACGTTTGTTTGTGCTGTGGTCTACTGCCTCCAATTAATACTACACATAGGCAGGGCAGGCAGCTACACAGAGACAGCACACAGAAGAGGAACATGGACATCCAACGGGCATTATAATAAAACCACTCACTTTCAATTAAAGTAGTAAAGTAGCAACACTATATAACCCTTTAAGGACCACAGCAAACAATTACACGGTTGAGTGTACACCAGCTTCTACACTGAGGAGGAAGAAGATCAATCTCCAGCACCGACAAGTGGAATAAAGCTAAAATCCAAAGCTCTTTTATTTCATTTCTATTAAAATATGTTTACAAAAAACTATTTGTCTTGATTATTTCTCTGGAAGTGTGTATGGATAGAAATGGTGGTTATAGAGAATGCAGGTTGCCCATAAGTGAACGTCGCACACGCTGACGCGTTTCGTGATCTAGTCCCTTACTCTTGGTTCCATAGTGCGTGTTCATAACAGAACCGGATGTGTTTTAAATAGCCTTTAAGGACCAGGCGTTTGTTTTTTTTCATCAAGTTCATTTTTCTTCCTCGTCTTCCAAGAGCCACAAGTTTTTAACTTTTCCATCTACTAAGAAATATCAGAGCTTGTTTTTTCCGGGACACAATGTATTGTGTAATGATTCCATTGACCATACCATATAATGTACTGGGAAACTTCAAAAACATTCTAAGTGGGGTGGAATGTGAAAAAAAAAACGTAATTGGGCCAAGAGTTTTTATGGAGTTCACTCTTCGGTATAAATGATATGTTATCTGTATTCTGCAGGTCAGTACGATTCCACTGTTACAAAATGTGTAGAGTTTCCGTTATGTTTTAATATTTTTAAAAAAATAAAATCATACTGTATTTTTTACATTTGCGCTGCTGTGCTATATTCTGCAACCAATAACCTTTTTGTTTTTCCACCAATGGATCTGAGTGAGGATTTCTGGCGGGCTGAAGTGTGCTTTTTATTGGTATCATTTTGGGATAGATTTGCCTTTTTGATCACTTTTTATTCCATTTTTTTGTGACACAAAATGACCAAAAAACTGTAATTTTGGCATTGGGAATTTTTTTCTTGCACAATTTTTGCTGTACAGAATAAATTATGTTATATTTTTATAGATTCAACTTTTTTAGATGTGGAAATACCAATAATATATAACTTTTTAGATTTTTGGTTTGGTAAATGACAAAAGAGAGGGTGTTTGAACTTTTAATATTTGTTATATTTTTAAAACTTTTTTTTGCTTATACATTTAGTTCCCCTAGGGTACGTGATCACTGGGGGTGTGTGATTGTCTTGCCACAGTCCTATGACTGTGGCAGGAAGACACAGGAGCTGTAAGATGGCAGCCATGAAAGCCTTCATTAGGCTTCGGGCTGCCAAAGAAACTGCTCAGCACCCCACAATCTCGGGGGCGGAACAGTACCTAATAGCCAGCATCTGTCGCATATAAAGTGGACTCAGCACATGAGCCTGCTCCAAACTTGCTTACAGTTACCATGATGTACTAAAATGTCATGTGGGCTAAGAGGTTAAAAGGCAACTCTACCCCCTTACATGCTCTTCATCTGTTATCCCTTATACAAATGTATTACTGAATCAGATGGATGTTACTATTTCAGTTTTTAAAGGGATGTATCCCTGCACTGGCTCTGTCAGCACTGATTGGACAATGTCATACTGTGCAGTGAAACCCCCCCCCAATTGGTAACACCCAGCTGACAGATTCAGTAATAAACTTCTAGAAGGAATTGGCAAGGGCACAACACAGAGTTATTACGTCACATAGAAAACAAGTATTTACTAAAACAGACATGTCAGGAGGTGTCACAGGTCCACTTTAAGAAGTACAACAGCTTCTTGGAAAAGAAACCAAATAAGGTCTATGTTGCAAGTATCTGTAAAGATAGCTTGAAAATGGTATTCCATTGCATACTGTGGTGTTGCCATAGGAGACTACTAGGCAAATGTAGTCTCTTTTAGACTACATTTACACTATTTGACATCGATATATTCTGTGACCATGCTTTTGTGTCTCTCACACTAACATACAAAGCATTTACTGATATAAATATAGTAAACCTAGTTAAAAAGAAATACTAATTAAAAACATAATTGTCTCAAATATGGCCATCTAAAATGAAACCGTACTAGTTTGGGATTCCCATTTTTCGAACATCAATGTTAAAGGAGTTTTCATATAACACATATACCAGAGATCACCTACAGTTATGCACTGGTTAGAATTACTGTTTCATAGGTTTCTCCACACCTTACATTAAAATGGAACCTATTACTACGTATAAAGATGCTATCTAATCTTCAGACAGCATGTTATAGAACAGGAGGAGCTGAGCAAATGGATATCTAATTTTATTTCGAAAGACTCAGTAGAACTTGCAAACTATTCATTTAATTTATTGCTTATTCTGGAGTAAAGGAGTCCAGTGGGCGGACTTATCAGTGATTGACAGCTATCTCTGTTTGCACACCCATGCCAGTGAGGCTTTCAATTACTGATAAGACCGTCCACTAGACTCCTTAACCCAGAATAAGCAATAAATGAAATGAATATATTATAGGTTTTCCTAACTCTTTCCTTACAAAGCTGGATATCAATCTGCTCAGCTCTTCTTACTCTATAACATAATCCCTACAAATCAGATATCATGTTTAATTTTTCATGTCTTTTTCTAACTTTATAGGGACCCCAGAAAAAATCCAAAATGACAACTCTTAGCCCCTCCCCTATGACCTAAAATAACCTAACACTATTAAAGACTTATGTAAAAATGACCAAAATGAAACACAATTTAAAAATTTATTTTAGTGATGATTAAAAAAAACAAAATCTAAATCAGACCACTTTTATTATATCCTTTACCCTGATATTTTTTTAAAAAGAAATTCTAATATAAAAATTTAATAAAAATAAAGGGCTGAAAAGGGCCATAAAAATATTTTAATAACCAAGTGTGAGAAATTAATATAGTTTTCAAACCCAGATGTATAAAAAAAATGTGCCTGGTCAGGAATGGAGGTTAAATGTAAGTGGTTGATACAATCTTTTAGTAATGGGTGAATAAGTGTATGGAATTGCATTTTTGTCTTTATCCAATAATGACTCCAAAAATGAAAACATTTTTCGGAAGAAACAAGGCTTTTTTAAGTAAATGTAAAAAGAAAACCCTAACAGCAAGGGAGATACATGAAACCTCTAGGCCTCATTGCAAACTCTGTAGCCCTCTCACCTTTAGCTATTATGTGCCATTTGTAGCACAGGGCTGCTCTTATAAGGAAGAGGCAGTTTTGGGGTTAAGGCTGTTGGACTGTGGGGTGGAAAATACAAAAAAATAAAAATTAAAAACCCTTTTGGTACTCAGTTTATGGCACTCAACTTGACAGGCTTTTATATTGTTTCATCTGTTGCAGGTATTACTCATGCTCCCTTGTTTGGATACCTTAAGTAAACAGGCCAAAGACAGAAAAGTGGGAGATAGCAGGTGCCGAGAAAAAAATTGCTTAATCCCATGTGAGGCGGCCTTAATAACATCGTACCGGCTCCATGCGTAGTCTATAATTATTCACAAATATGACATGCGGCACACAACACTTACAATTATGAAAGAGCGAGATGTGAGAACATAATTGTCTTAAGTGTATGACAAACCTTTAATTTCAGAGGGAGGTCTCCGTTATTTCTTTACATGTCTGATGTGTGTGATGGGACACCTTGCATATTATATTTTAATTGGTGCCTTTTTTCTGAATCTGTTTCACTGTTGATGGGCCCCCCGTGGAGGAAGCAGGGCAAAGAGCGTGTCTCACAAATTAGTGTTTACGTATCAAATGGGAATAATGCCAGTCATAAATACATCTCTTTTCTGTTCTGTATCATATTGAATAGTCAAAAAGAAGAGTTAAAACATAAAGCAAAAAAATCTCTAAACTGGCAGCACATGTCCAATTCTGCTGCCGTGCCACCTTAGGTGAACTGATGCATTGCAATGTGTCCATTCATATCACAAGGCTGTTCTTGTAGTCCATAGTCTTCTAGGGGAAGGTATGGTTTCTGCCACTCTGGTTTATAGATAGAAAAATCTAAGTAGGGACCCTCCTCAGTTAACTTAGGATGTCAGAAGAAAGGGAGTATGTAGCTACCATAGATGGGACTGAGCGACTATGAGCATCCACCTCCACTATTAAAGCAGTCTTTTCCTTATTTAACTTGATTTAGTTGTGATGGAGAATGACCTCATTCTTAATCTTGCTATGGGTCATTATTATGGAGGGTAATAGAGATGAGCCGAGCACTAAAAAATTAGAGTTCGGGCCGAGCTGGACGCCGAACCCACCACCGAGCCGAACGCCGAACCCCATTAAAGTGGGCTCGGCTCGGGTTCAGAGAAACCATAAAGTTCGAAAAGTTTGTGCCGAACTAGCCATTTCCGAACGATTCGGCTCAACACTAGAGGGTAACATTGGTTGAGTCTGTGAGCTGATATGTTTATTTTCACCAGGCTGTCAGAAAATTGAAGCTCTGGCCATGGGGTAAACCTTATCTTTATTCTCATTGCTGTTAACAGCTGAATTCTAAGGCTGGGGCAGGGGAATTGCTAGGATTCTAGAACATCTGAATCAAAGGTTCTATGTGTTACATTTTGCTTCATAAAAAGCAGACAATGTGCTTAAAGGGGTTTTCCTGTGGAGACTGTGGGCGGTTCTACAGCACTGACTCACATTTCAGCTCTGCTACTTCCTATTCCTTGTCCCTGTTAGAGGGGCATTGTTGATGGAGGAGTTTTGATAGCAGTGATCAGAGCTCTAAAGGGTTAAAGTTTGTTAGTAAGAAAGATAAACAAGCTCAAGTCCTGCTAAGACACAGCAGGAAGTAACATCACCAGCCTGGGGGACAATAGAGGTGGTCTGCAGACTAGGAAAACATTTGTAAAAAGGCAGGAGATAAGAACTGCTCTATCATTAAAATAATAGAAAATCAGAACAGCAATGTGTTTAGTAACAATGTTTATTTACCTATGACAACATATTTAACCCCTTACTGTCATTTGACATGTGAGTCATAGTGTTGGTAAAGGGCTATGTAGGTGCTAATTGCAGCTGACACCCACTGGGAATAGAAGGGAATGGAGCTGGCTGTTTAGTTCTTTAGATGCCACGATGATTGTGGGCGCCCCGTCTAAATAAATGAGAAATGGTGCCGCAAACTGTTTCTCACTCAGATCAGCATTCCCGCAGCAAAATCGCAGAGTTACAGTAATTTAACATGGCAGCTGGAAGGCTTGTGAAGCTTTCCATCGCTGCCATGTCTGTGAGTCTAACACTTCCTGCCACAGGTAGGAAGTGCTGGAACCGCCATCTTTGTTCCTTCTTTTGCATTGTATAAACAATGCAAAAGGGTACACTAACAATTGAGCCCGCTAGTGTTAAAGTTCCCTAGTGTACTTGATATTACTGTAAAAAAAAAGGTTTGAAGTTTCACCACTTACCGACATTTGACATACCCATATATCATGGTCGGGAAGTGGTTCCTGCAATTTGATGTATGGGTACATTATGGAAATCTTGCGAGCTCACAAGCGGATCTCCCAAGATGCGACATGGGACCAGCGGTATATTACAGCTGGCCTCATGCTGCATCACCCGTTGCTGCAGTATTGCTGGTTCATATCAACCTGCAGTGAATGGCGTAAAAGCAAGACTACTGCAAACATGGCATACGTAAGGTTTTTTTTTTCACATTTCGACCCACTTAGAATTTTTCCTAGTATGTTTTATGGTACGGTGAACAACACTATTAAAAAGTACAGCTTGTTCCTCAAAATAAAAGCCCTATATGCCTATCATTATGTAAAAATAAAAAAGTAATGCTCTTAGAAGGCTGGAAGAAAAAGTTAACATGACAAAAAAAAAACATAGGCTGCAGCGGGAAGGGGTTAAAGCTAATCAATAAGATGGGAATACCCCTTTATATAACTAATCCTGCATACAGAATATCAGCAACTTAAGGGTGTGTTCACACAGCGTTTTCAATCTGTTTTTCAATCCAAAAAACGTAAAACGTATCCAAAGACATACCCCAAGATGTGCTGCATGTTTGGATGCTTTTTCTAAGCAGCAGAAACGCACCCTACAGTTTTAAATAGGGTGTCTGCTGCGTAAAATGGATCAAGAATTGACGTGTCAATTCTTTGACTGGATCCAAAAGACGCATCAGAAAGATGCATATAAAACACGCATCGGCGATCAGACTTCTGTACATAGATGCGTGTTTTACATTGAAAGCAATGTAAATCACACTGCACATTGTTAGATGCGGGTTTGGGTCCGAAACACAGAATCCAAACACGCATCTAAAAAACGACGTGTGAACAACCCCTAAAAGGTTCAAAATATTGTAAGTTTACAACATACCTCACATTCAACAAATACTTTGCAGGGTTATGTAATATGAACAAAACCACATAATAAACTGACATATTTTCTGTTTGAAATTTTTATTTTTTGTTTAGCTACAACATGTATGTAACCGATTAACTTTTGTTTCCAGTATACATAATACAATGTTACCTTCATAGACAAGAAAGAACATTCATGGATTGTGTTTCCATTTGGATTTGTGTCAGGCAATGCAGCCCGACCAGAATTTTGGTGGCAATTGCAGGAAAATCGTGCTACCAATTGGTCACATGATTTTCCTACAATCAACCATCCCGACCTAAATTCAAAGTGCAACACTATTTCTGGATATGAAATGAATCAAAGCTACTGTACTACTATTATATGATATAAAGAAACGTTTGAGTGCACTAATCTCTTATTCCCACTAGAATACCTCCACGAACGTATCTATCTGTCCAAATGAATATATCTTACAATAACTGATAAAAGCACATGTTTGGGCAAACGTATTCTACTGATTATAGTTCAGTTTCAAGTGCAAAGTGAATAGTATTAAATAACATAGCAGAACTTCCCACAGGATTTCAACGTTGTCTACTCACCACAAGATAATAATTAACTGAAACAACATTTGATGAGGCTAAAATGAGACTAACATTAAATGTACCTAAATTACTTCTGTTTGTAATATAAAGATTGTGGAATACTGAAGAGTAATACTCAGTATATCTTATTTTATGTTTACAAACCAATAAACTAATTTATTTTCATTTACTGTCACTCTCAGCTTATCTATATGAGACATGAAAAGGGGTCACCTATACAAATAAAATGTAACCTCCCAGTGCTGCTATTTTATTAATTTATATAACGCCATTATATTCCACAGCGCTATACAGAGAGGTTGTGATTATTCACATTAATCCATGTCCCCACTGAGACTCACAGTCTAAATTCGAGATTTATCAGTATGTGTTCACAATGTGGAGGAACCCGAAGAAAATCCAGGTTCCAAATTCCATGCAGATGTTGACCCTAGAGCTGCAATGCAACAGTGCTAACCACTGAGCCACTGTGCTCCCCATGTATATGAACAATCTGCTCCTGACTGTGCTGCTGCCATCTGAAGACTGAGACTGACAACACTGCCTGCCACAGCCCAGCTATCTGTCTGTTTCACCACTGATTCTACAGTGCAAAGTAAAACCCAAAGTCTGACTGAAGCTCGTAGAAGTTTAGGATGGAGGAAGAGTAATCCACATAGTATGGTGGGCCTTGGGGTCGAGCAGCGGAGGATGGGAGTAGTAGTGGCGAGCACTGAGCCATCTCTCACACTTGTCATGGTGACAGCCACTCACCAACACCTCCCCGGGCCTCAGTACAGTGGTGGGGGGTATTTGCTGCTTGAAGTAGATGTTACCAACCCTCGGGGTGCACTCAATGATGGTGGTGCTCATCTCCTGCTGTCTTGGTGTTGTAGGGAGGTGTCCATGATGTTTCGCAGTAGGCAGACAAAGGGTTAGCAGTTTTGAAACAAGCATAGACTTGTCCCTTTTATTTACTGGCAAGATATACACAGAATTCCTTTCTTTCAGTTACATACAATCCTTCCTCAACTTATGTTGCAGCTTGAAGACAGTAGAGTTCCCTTTTAAAATAGCTTGCTACCTATTCGGATGTAGTCTTGGTACTGCAAGGAGTATTCCACACCAGGAGAACTAACATCCTGTAGAAACTTTGACTACAAGGGGAATAGTGGAGCAACCCCAAGAGATTAAAATGTTGATGGGCCAGGCTAGAGGCAACAATCTGGACACCATCCATCCCTTATTCGGAAACAGTCTTGGTACTGCAAGGAGCCTTCCATACCCAGGAGAACTGACATCCTGTAATACAGCTTCAAATCTAGATGGGCCAGGCTAGAGGCAACGTTTTGGTCACCATTTGTTTCTCAGGCCAGGTTCAGGACTCACTTTTGCGCTGTGTCTAATGTACACACCCTAGTATACCTGTGCAAGAGATGCTCCATGCTCAGCTAGGCAGCAACTCTCTCCATAAAGTTCTTTTAGTCTTTTGAAGGAATTTGTAAACAGTAAATAGGGCTATGGGCCTTACCAGCTGCAGTCTGGCAGAAACCCAGGCTTCAAAGGGTTAAGTATTGTCTCCCCACTGGTTCTGACAAAATTGCAAGGAAAGAAATTATCCATCACTTTTCTGGTTTAGACTAATTTGCAATAAACTCCTTCTTTACAGGCAAATCTCTTGCTTTCAGATGCTAATTAGATTAGATTAGAAGCCAAACTACATGAAGGACTTCTAATCTAATCTCCTCACAAACATAAATGTCACCTAATTACAGATGTTTACTTGTGATATCAACTTTTATGTTCAGCAAGCCCACTGACTTACACTGCAAGTGTGTGACTCACTCTCTGTTATCTCATTGAACAAACAGCCCGGGAGTTTTTGTTTACAGGTCTGTTACTGAGGGAATGAAATAGCCATGGAGGTAATAAATTCACTTGTATCTCTTTAGGGAAAACAGAGGAACAATGCAATATATTTGGAAAATGTCTTTATTTTGTGTTCCCTACAATTTGAAAGCTATTCTTTGTAGCGAGACAACCCCTTTAAGTCTTTCCCTTCATCTTCTCCTGTGATCTGACAAAAGTTTGGACCACAGGTCTAACCACTCACACATTATTAGACCACTACCACTTATTCTAAGGAATATTTATATACTTTTTGGGTGCTAACTCCTACCTACCCCTCCCAACTAGGTTATCATGGCAATTTCTCTTTACCCCTCCCTCCTGGCTGAATAGCTGTAGCACTCACAGAAAGCAGTAGTATCATCATGCCTTAGCAAATATCAAGCTTTCACATAGTGCAATTACATGTCATCACCAATTACAATGCAAAATAGCATTTTGGTGAATTTCAACATTGGTTCAGCATAAAACCACATAGCAATATACACAAGGAATCCACAGGCACAAGGGGTTAAAGGGGTTAAACTCCTGTATACTACAATAGCACGCCATTTAAAGGAGTGTTCCTACAAAGCAAGGTGTACTGCACAAGTTGGCTCTCCCACTCGGCTATATTTGAAACTCCCATAGAAGTGAATAAGGACAGCCACATGCGCCACCCTCCTCATTCTTATACACGGTCAGCTCGCAGCTGGCTGAGAGTCGAAGTGTGCAGCATACTTTGCTTCATAAGAAAACCCATTTATGCTTCATAACAGCTTTAATGTACAAAGGCAACATATAGATTTAATTACTAATATGTTCTAAATGCATGATGCGTTTTAAATAGGCATATGTGAAAAGAAACCTATCCACCATTTTGAAACAAGCTGCAACCAACTAGACTACATGAGTACAGGCTACAGGTTACCTTTTGCTGTGCTGAAGAGCACCAAATTCAGGATCTGATAATATGATATTACCAACCCGGGGGGTTGTGTTCACAGTATGATAGACACATGTACCTAATAAATCATCTTATCACCTGTGTTGGGATGATCTTCCTGACATCTCGTAGGCAGTAGGACTAATGCATCTGCAGCATCAAATGTCTACGACAGCATTCCAGCTCTCAGAATCTAGGATTGTTCCACTGGATCCAGGAGAGTTCAGGGCAATAATCATTTTATTCAGGGCATAGGCCCCAAATCTTAAATCCATGCAAAACCCCTAAGTTATCTGTAAACGTAACCAGCCATTAGAGGCCGCATGAAGGTGTGGTTTTAACCTCACAGGCTACGGGACTTTGTTTCTCCAGCTTTGATCATACTTGTCAACCTTTAATAGTCGGCTTTGAGGAGATTTTATGATATGGTGCTCATAGCACGTCACTGGCTTTTTGCATGAGCCATGCCCTTTTCTACATACCATATTCTCTTACCTACATACCAAACCCACTGATATCAGTTTCCATATGATATGAAGGCTAATTGACTGCTGTGGGATCACCCAGCTTTTTGTACACTGGAAGAAATCTAGGTGACCGCACATCAGCACAGCAACCAGGTTTCCTATCTTACTGAGTGTATGCAGCGATACAAGGTAAAAATACCCTATGCTGCTACATGCAAGAAACCGTGGGTGCCGTGAGGCAGGAAGCAGCTGATGGCTTATATGATGCAGGTATCAGCACAGAAAGGTCATGTGCAGAAAAGCCATTCCCGCAGCTAGAATATACAGGGTGAGACAAAAGTCCCAGGACAAACTTTTATTTCAGAAGCAGAAGGGAAAAAACATTACTGAATACCCCAGCAAGTAATGGGTGAGGGGGCCTATCTTCTAGGCTATGTCTGGAACATGACCATCATCTTGAAAACCACCATTTTGGATCAAGGACAAGTTTTTCCAGTTGTAAGGTGTAGCAAGTAGCATATCGTGAAGAAGACTGGAATTGTCTCAGATATTGATTGCCACAATCAGATTTGCAATATCTTTTGTGGTTCAAAAGTTATCAACACAGAAAGTTCTCTGGTAAATGAAGATCGAATCCAGAAGAAAAAAATATATAAACAACCAGCTCACCACCAGAAAAACTACATGGGCAATGATCTCCCCAGATAGAGGCAACAGAGTACTCACAAATGTAATGTTGCCCAGCAGTAAAATAAAAAAAAAAAATTAAAAAATTAAAAAGTGACATACCATGCAAAAAATGCACTCCTCTCTGATGTGTTTTGAACTGAACGTTCTTAGTCGTAGCCTTCAGCTCTGTGTTTAGCACCAGGGACAACACATTGAACACGTCAAATAGATATTATTGTTGTTGCAACTTTCTGTGTTGAGAACTTGTGGACCACAAAAGATACTGCATATCTGATTGTGACAATCCATTTCTGAGACAATTCTGGTCTTCTTCTTCTACATAACCACTTATCCATTGAAAAAACTTGGCTTTCGAGATGGTGGCCATGTTCCAGACATAGCTGAACAGATAGACCCTCTTACCCATTACCGTCATTTTCCCTTTTGTTTCTGAAATAAAAGGGTGCCCTTGGACTTTTGACTCAATCTGTACAGTATAGTATAGTATAGTATAGCTGCATCACAGTACTTTTTCATGTAGTTGGGCATTAGAGAAGTATCTCTTGACCAATAACCTTGGTACCATCTTGCATGTCAACAGATGCAGGAGACTCGCCAACTCTTCCAGGATTCTGAGAGGACTCCCCTTTTTTTAAGGAGTCTTCTGGAGGTTGTAGGAAAGTGGGTAAGTATGCTAGTTATTCTGTTTTTTGTGAGACTGGATGATCCAGAAAATGCAATTCTGGTAAGTTTTTATTGTTGCTTCATATCATTCACTGTATGGATTAAATAACTTGAGTATTTTATAGATTTTATCGTTATGGATATGGTGAAACCTATAATGTGCACCCTATTTGTTATAAAATAAATTGCATTTAATAGGGAAACAGGAGTTTTGTGTTTGGATTCATTTATTTTTTAAGTACCGTATATACTTGGCTTATACTCGAGCCACTACCGGCGCTCGGGCGCTGCGGTGGCCCAAGTGCCGGCAGGGACACTTCAGCTATACGCGGCTCCTCAGGGAGCGCATATAGCTGAATCTTGAGTAAGCCGACAGCGTGTGGGAGCTTCCGTGGTCCGGGCGCTGTCGGCGATTCCTTCACCTGTATGCGACTCCTCTGGGAGCGCATACAGGTGCAGATAACATTGTGGAGGAGAGAGCGAGCGCTCCCTGCTCCGCAGTGGACTCCGGACGCCTGCAGACTCGCGGCTGTTCGGAGTCCACTGCGGAGCAGGGAGCGCTTGCTCTCTCCTCTACAATGGTATATGCACCTGTATGCGCTCCCAGAGGAGTCGCATACAGGTGAAGGAATCGCCGGCCTGATGACATCACCCTGCCTGTGCCTGGACACAGAGCAGAGCGCCTGGGATCGGAGGAGTGAGGTAAGTGTTTGTATTTTTATTTTAAACTGCCTTTGGGGCCATATACCTGCCTAGTACCTGCCTAAAGGGGCATATACCTGCCTATATCCTGCCTATGGGGCCATATACCTGCCTATGGGGACATATAACTGCCTATACCTGCCTATGGGGGACATATACCTGCCTTTGGGGACATATACCTGCCTATACCTGCCTATGGGGGACATATACCTGCCTATGGGGCCATATACCTGCCTAGTACCTGCCTATAGGGACCTATATACCTGTACTTGCCAATGGGACCATATACCTGCCTAGTACCTGCCTATGGGGCCATATACCTGCCTATGGGGACATATAATAACCTATACCTGCCTATGGGGGCCATATACCTGCCTATGTGGCCATATACCTGCCTATTACCTGCCTATGGGGACATAGACCTGCCTATAATTTTCCTATGGGGGACATATACCTGCCTATGGGGACAGATACCTGCCTATTACCTGCCTATGGGGACATATATCTGCCTATAACCTGCCTATGGGGACAGATACCTGCCTATAATCTGCAAATGGGGACATATACCTGCCTAAACATGCCTATAACCTGCCTATGGGGGACATATACCTGCCTATGGGGGACATTAAACTGCCAATAACCTGCCTATGGGGGACATTAAACTGCCAATAACCTGCCTATGGGGGATATTAAACTGCCTATGGGGGACATTAAATTGCCTATACCTGCCTATGTAATTTTATTGGTATCCATTTTAATTTTTTTAAATTCACCAGAAGCCACCCTTGGCTTATACTCGAGTCAAAAAGTTTTCCCAGTTTTATGTGGCAAAAGTAGTTTCCTCGGTTTCAACTCGGGTCGGCTTATACTTCAGTATATACGGTATTTTTTAAATGTGTTTTTACTTTGTTTTTGTCCCACTATGGTACTAAACTGCTAGACTAGTATTAGATGGCCTCTATAGATAATGGCATCTTGTTGGTTAAATGGTCAAGTTTTGCGCTAGCTTCTATCCTGGTGGCTGCAGCAGGAGCTTTAGGCTATGTTCACATGGTGTATTTGCAGGGCGTAATTACGCCCCGCAATTATGCCGCGTGGACGGGGACGGGACGGGAGCGGGGGGGCACCTCGCCGGCCCATAGACATTCATTACCAGCGTAGCGTATACGCCGCTGGTAATTCACATGTCACTTATCTCCCCCGGTGGCGGATTCGGCGAGCAGGGAAAGGAGACGTAATCCATAGTTCTCTATGAGAACTGTGGATTACCGTAATGACTGGGACGTATTCCAGCCGTAATTTGCACACTACGTCGCGTAATTATGGACAGAAATATTTCCCATTTTAAGCCGTTACTGCTGCAGATGAGCGTCTGAGTTTGCACTATCCTTGTGCTGCACAGAGATTTGATAACTCTTCCAGGCGCATGGGAGAACTCTCCTTTTTTTTTATGGAGTCTTCCAGATGATCTGAACTCAAGATATGGCGTGGAGATAAACTTGTCCCCGCTCTCTACCAGGTTCTTCTCCAACTTTTTCAATCAAAATGTGCAGCAGGAGACCCCATTTTCTCTGCTTCATATAGTCTAGTGTCAGAAATATGCTACTTTCTGAAGCGGCCCTCCAGCAGCATTTATAAACCTACTCAACTTTTAAAGTAGTTTTTAACCAGTTTTGTAATTTATGGAGTCTCTAACATGATCAGTGTGGGACATGATGGCCGCTCAAGTGCCATTTTTTTCCCCAAGAGTTTATTTATTTTTATTACATACCGACTATTTCATAAAAATCACATAGACAAAATATATCATTAATAAAATATCCAAGCAAAGGCAAATAAATGTCACAAGCAGAAAAAATGCCAGCGTATATAGCCATTTCTTGTTTTGATACAGAAGATCTACCATAATGAGAGAAGAGCTGCCGGGTCAATGACTTGAGGGGAGACATATTAAGTAACTGAATTATATTTCATGGCATAAAATGAAACGTGTTGACCAAGATGTTAACCCATTTGGTCCTTACGAGACTGATAATGAATTCCGTGCATTATAATGTATGGATATAAAGCACTTACAGTTATGGGAAATTATTTTGACACATTATAGCGTAATTGTTCAGTTCACTGACAACCACAGTAATTACAGAGTATATTTATTATTTTATGAGTCTCTTATGCATATGCTGGCGTCATTTGCATATTACAAATGAATTGATATCTTTTGTTTGCATATTGTGCTGTTGATTTAGCACCCTGCTGAATGTACACAGACTGAACAGTGTAATCTTCATCTGTCATGAGAAAATGGAGGACGTGTAACTGTGACTACAGCACGAGACTCAAATCAAAGTGAAAAGTAAGGAGCTTGCTGATTAATAGACTAAGGCTATGTTCACACGGCTTAATTGCGGGACGTAATTTCGCCCCACAATTACGCCGTGTGGACGGGGGCGGAGCGGGAGCGGGGGAGTAAGCAGGGGGCCGGCACTTCGCCGGCCCATAGACTATCACTGCTAGCGGCGCGTATACGCCGCTAGAAAGTGACATGTCAATTTATCTCCCCCCCGGCGGATTCGCCGGGCGGGAGAGGAGGACGTAAATCCATAGTTCTCTATGAGAACTGTGAATTACCGTAATGAATGGGCCGTTTTCGGCCCGTAATTGGCGTACTTCGGCGCGTAATTACGGACCGAAATACGGCCCATTTTAAGCCGTGTGAACATGGCCTTAGACTGATGGCAATATTGGTGTCCTGGTTCTAGTCCAACTCAAGCTATTGCTCCCTGCTAGCAGCCAAAATGTTATCTGATAAAATGACTAACAAAGTGCTGAAATCTTTTTGCCACCAAGATCATTACTAGATAGCACATATTTCCAGTGCTGAGAACCTATAAAGAAATGTATATCATATGTGGGATTGATATTAGCTGCTCCTCTTATACTATAGCTGCATTATTATAAGCTGCTGACTTTAGCTCTAATGGCCCTCTCAGGAAACGGTCAGGCAGTAAAATATGGTGAGCATTAGTGTCACATAAAAAACAGGACCAATATGTGCAAACTTGGCACCAACTTGTCAGTTGTAACTGGATTTGTCTTAGTTTAGAGGGCTCCCAAATGTATGAATGTATGAAAGTGTCATGTGTGGGTTCATAAATCTGGCACGTTGTATGGCTATAATACCAAGGAAACCTAATGGATAATGCCAATAGTAGAGTAAACTCGGGTTGGATGTAGGTGAATGTGGGCTCCTGAAAGATAGAGTCACAGGGGTCCTTTATCTACCCAACCCTTGGTCACATCACCAGAGACAAGACTTTAAAGGGAACCTGTCACATAGATTTTGCCCCTGAGGACAGCACAAGCTAGTGTCAGACCTGCTGTTTCCAGCGCTGTGTCCCTTATTCTGTAAGATGCTGTAGTTTTATAGCATTTAATGCTCAAATCTTATTCATGAGCAGGTGTTAGCCCCGCCCACCAAAGGTTAGTCCCGCCCATCTGGCAGTTATTCACATGGTTCTATCTACTCTTAGTAATAGGTTAGTCAGTTGTGGGGTGGTGGGGCTAGCCTCAGGTGGGCGGGATATGAAAAACTGACTCTTTACATGACTCTTTTGTGGCTGAAAACTGCAGATTTGAGCATTAAAGGGAACCTGTCACATAGGTTGTGCCCCCCTTGCTGAGGGCAGCACAAGCTAGTGTCAGACCTGCTGTTTCCAGCGCTGTGCCTCTTATTCTGTAAGATGCTGGAGTTTTAGAGCATTTACCCCTTAAATCTTATTCATGAGCAGGTGTTAGCTCCACCCACCAAAGGCTAGCTCCGCCCTCTGACAGTTATTCACATGTTTCTACCTATTCAAAGTAATAGGTTTGTCAGTTGAGGTGGGTGGAGCTAGCCTCATGTGGGCAAGGTTTGAAAAAAACTGACACTCTGAAGGACTCTTCGAATGACTCTTCTGGCTGAAAACTGCAGATTTGAGTATTAAATACACGAAAACTACAGCATCTTACAGAATAAGGGACACAGTGCTGGAAACAGCAGGTCTGGCACTAGCTTGTGCTATCCTCAGCAAGGGGAGCATAAACTATGTGACAGGTTCTCTTTTTGTTCCTTGGCTTCATTAACCATGTATAATATTAGTGTAATCTAAACTGATACAAAAGACAGCATGAGAAGTATTGCCCTAAAAACTAATACCATATATAACTAAATAAATATAGGTGTAATAATTGTAAGGACCTATATAAAGGCTGACTCTAAGATAGTGCATAGATCACATAATAAATGAGTCTTTAATAATCTAAAACAACCACTTTTTTCACAAAAATATAGAGAATAAAAATGTCTTGACTAAGGGCAAGTCCACAAAAAAGGAGGAAAAGCAACAAGCCACATGATAGGGACTAAATCATGGGGTTACACAGGGCCTCATGTATGAGGTTTAAGACTTTCCTTGTTACCCATAGCAACCAATCAGAGCTTCCCATTAATTTCATATAGTAAAAAAAAGGGGAGCTCCGATTGGTTGCTTTGGGCAAAAAAGAAAGTCTTAGACCTAGACAGTTTTCATACATGTCCCCATAGTTTGTAAGGCTGAAAAAGACATACAAAAAGATATGAATTAAATAGACAGAAGAGTCCAGGACAATACCTATTGCTCATGTTTCCTGTGGGGGGGAATCTCTCAATGTACAGTAAAAGCCCAACCAAGGATTTTTCACCACTGTCTGGATGGCCCAATAAACGTAAGACAACCTTATCAAGCACAGATCATTGGAGGTCAAATGACCACATCTGGTACCCAGAGGTGTGAGACACACTAAGGGTATGTTCACACGATGTATGTGCCGCAGTACAACGTGTGTTTCAGGAGCTCGTGCTGATCAGCGCGTACTCATGCGGTGGCCCCTTGACATGCATTACTCGCGGCACGTAAGCGGCGCGAATAAGTGACATGTCACTTATCTCCCCGCATGTACAATACGATCATATTGTACGAGCGCTGAGAGGAGGCGTAATCCATAGTTTTCTATGAGAGCTATGAATTACCGTAATTATGGGACACATTTTCCCGCTTATTAAGCACAGTACACCGTGAAATACATGGCGAAATGCGTTCCAAAATAAGCTGTGTGAACATACCGTAAGGCTATGTTCACACGGTTTATTTGCAGGGCGTAATTACACCCCGCAATTACGCCGTGTGGACGGGGGCGGGGGCGGCGGCGGAGCGGGGGCGGGAGCGGGGGGCCGGCACCACGCCGGCCCATAGACATTCATTACCAGCGGCACGTGTATGCCGCTAGAAAATGACATGTTACTTATCTCCCCCCGTGGCGTACTCTATGAGAGCTGTGGATTACCGTAAGGACTGGGACGTATTCCAGCCATAATTCGCGCACTACGGCGCGTAATTACGGACTGAAATACGTACCATTTTAAGCCGCGTGAACATAGCCTAACAGACATTCTCTGTGATCAGATCACCACAAGGTATGACTTGACACCCAATCAAGAATCATGTTAAGCTGACTTCTAACTAGCCATCTATTTACCCGTCATTTTTTTATCTTTAAAATAAAAACAAAAAAATAGCCAGACAAACAAAAAAATAGAGGGAGGATTGGTGGGTAGATACACTAGGATTCAATAGACGAGAGGCCTTTTAACTAAGGGAATGGGCGTATTATACCCTTCCGGGTCCCTGGTCCTGTTCAGTAAAAAAATAAATGCCATTGGGACCAGGGTGGTCCAAAATCCCCAAATCCCCCGCCAAAATGACCCAATATGCTAGAGGGCCTCACATTCCATTACGAGTGAATGACCCATGAGTCTTTCCCCTGTGTCAGGATTTACACCCAGAAGTCGAGATGAGTGACAGCTCGATAAGTATTTTTCAGGAGGGGTGGGGGGGAGGGGGTTGGACCCTTATCCTTGCAGTCAAAATGTGCCTTTCTTATACAGGATGACCTGTACTATTTATTTTCTTGGCTCAAACCTAGTTTATAGAGAAGACTTGCTCTACATGAGGTGAGAATTTACCTTCCATTGTTCTAACAATATATATATTGAAGTTTTTGCATGAAAATGTGTAAAAAATCTTTAATATATTGCATCTGGAGTTTCATATATTTCAGAGGATTCTTGCCAATATTCACTCTCAGCTCTTTAATTTGCATGTATGATATTTCAAAATGTCAATTCTTCTTATTGAGCAGCTGATTTGCATTCATGGAATATCAAAAGATTTGAGAAAAAAACCTCATTGTACACTTTAGCCTTAAAAGGGACTCAACCCTATAATTATCATTACTGCTCATTAAAATGGCATTTGAGCTTGCAGCGTTCAATAGTTTGTGTGCCCATAGTCTTACTGAAGGCTTGAAGACAGAGTGAAGGGCGAGTCTGGCTTGGGCTCTTGGCTGCAGTACTTAAAGAACAATTTCAAAAAAATTAAAATGTACTTTTTACTGCCATAGGCTACAATATGATCTATTTTAGACAATGTAATAGCATTGTGAGGTTGGTAGGAAGGCAGCAGCATTCAAGCCACAAATAGTTCTGCTGAACCAAAATGTACCCCACTGATATCCCCAGTTATAAACTGTAACCTGTGGGAAAACCTGGCAGTGTTCGATTTCCCCGTGGCTCATCACAGGGGAAATATTACATTGTACAATGTCCATTTACATCAGAGGGTTGTCTGTTTAATGCAGGGCAGGTCTTAAAGGGGTTTTGCCATGAAGACATTTCATACCTGATTTGTTCTGCTTCAGCTTTCAGTGTGCTCAAAAGGGGGCATGTATGATTTGTTTAAACTGCATATCATGTGACCCGGAAGGCTTGACATCACGTCTTTCCCCACAGTGTGTTCCCTCTAGTCAAACAGAGATCAGTTTATGTAAAGTGCTGTAAGGAGCTACAATGTAACTGAGTGGATAGAACTTCTGCCTTCCACCATAGGGGTTCTAGGTTCAAATTCCTGCATGAACCAAACATGTGGCTTTTTTTTTTATTTGCACTGTTTAACAAATTACTCAGGAGTACAGAGGAAAGGAGTGAATTACAGCACCTTGAATTGAACACTTGTTCAGCAGTGAGTTTTGGGATCACTAGGCAGGGAATAGACTGACAGTAGATGCCTGAGAGGAGAGGTTATGTCTGAGCATGTGCGTCCAAGACTGAGGAGCTCATGTCACTGGTCGCATCCCCTGGAGACGAGTTGTACACTATGGATCAGTAAAGTAGCAGCTAAAACAAAAAAGTTACAGAATTTGTAATAATGACTAATGGTAAAAATGTTTATTATTTAATTTGCAAGCGTCCCAGGTCAATTTTACTTGTGGCAAAACTCCTTTAAAGACTGGGGGGCTCTTTGTAATTGCTTTCTAATCTTGCTTTGATAAGAGGATACCAAGTAGGGAGTCCTATTTATTAACTCAAAATTATCTTATAGGATGTATAAAACAAAGGCTTTTGGGAAAGAGCATAAGAGCTCACTAGCGCCATATGTTGGATGTAGGAATCTTCACTTCACGTGTAACTCATAAGAGTGTTAAAATGTAAAAAGGATTTAAGCCATGCCAGATAAGTTCATCTACAAACAGCTTTTTAAGGGTATTTACCCGTCTTCAGTGCAGAGTAGAGCTAGTAAACAACCAATTTTAGACACCATGAACACCATGTTACAGTTTACATAAGAATAAGTCTGCATAATAAGTTGATCACACATACCTTGCACTGATACTGAGATATTGTCTGTATTATACTCCAGAGCTGCACTCACTATTCTGCTGGTGGTGTCCCTGTGTACATACGTTACATTGCTTATCTTGTACTGATCTTGAGTTACACCTTGTCTTATACTACAGAGTTGTTTGTGCTCACTATTTTGCTGGTGAAGTCACTTTGTACATACATTATATCATTCATCCAGTGTTGATCCCGACTTATATTCTGTGATATGCCCCAGCGCTGTACACAGTATTCTGCTGGTGAAGTCACTGTCTTTATTGTGTGCATAAGTAAACATCCACAGTCCAGGGAAGAAAAGTAAGTAAATCCATAATTTTAAAGGGGTTGTCCAGTTTATCCAAAAATTTAAAAAAAAATAAGTTACTGGTTTCCAATAAAAAAAAAAAAAACTTCTTCTGAACAGGATGTCACCACTGGAGATACTAATTCTCTACAGCAGTCACATGCCACTCCCTTACATCACCATCTGGATGTGAGGAGATCCAACTGGTAATGTAAACAGGGACACATGATTGTCTGATTGTGGCAGACAATCAGCGGCTGCAGCATTGACGCCCCATTCAGTTAACAGAAAACTGGGGAGAGCGATGCCAATGAGGTGAGGAGGATGGTGCGTATAGGTTGTTTTTATTTTATCATGCACCAGTAGTTTATTATTTCATTTTTGGACAAACTGGACAATCTCTTTAAATTCATGAATTTACTTACTTTTTTACTGTATTGTGAATGTTTAGTTATGCTGTCAAGTTGTTAGTTGTAGTCAATGGGGTCTAACAGGCGCCAATGATGTTTGTCATTTAATGGACATGGCACCACCTCTAAAGCACAGGTTCTGCAGATGTGAACCAGGCCTAAGTCCCAAGCTCAAGTCCCTAGTCCAACACTGAATGTTAGAAGTGGAGGACCAGTCCCATTCTTCTATGGGCCCCTTCAATCTATGCCACAGCCCAATCTCCTACTAGATAAAGATTTATTATGGAATTCTTATACTTGTACAGGATAAGTATGATGAATATTAGCTGCTAGATCCGCCAATGAAGACCACATTTTTCCTGAGCAAATATTAACTGCAGAAGCTGCAGAATTTCAATTAGCCATTCCTCTTTTCGAAGTGCAGAAATATTTAATCTTCCCTGGCCCAATTATAAAATGATAATTCCAGGATTTGAGCTAAAAAAAATCCTTGCAGATCTGCAGCTTCTGTCTGGGACACGTGTGGGGTCATTAGAGTATATTAGTGCTAGTGAACATACAGATCTTTTCCATTGCTGCCTTTATTTTGCTGGGTGATGAAGGAAATAATGTGATTTTTAAGGTTTAATTACTGGAATCTGCAGCCCGTTAATTCATTTAATCTTGTATCCGTGTCAGATAACTTCTAAAGCTGCAAAAATCATCACAATCCATTAAATGCAATTGTGTGTGCCAGGGCTGGCTGCTGAGCTGCAGTGTACCTTGTAACTAAACCTGCCCATTACTGCAGCCTGGGTGTAAAATGAGTCAGGAGACTTTGGCAAAGCCAGAGGAAGAGATGGGAATGGGCCGACCTCACTGCTATGTTTTATTTATATATTGCGTTGCACCCCATTGCTTTGTTCTTACCCAAATGCCCCTCTGTTCACTCTTATGTCAAATGCTCTGCCATTTCACTGTTACATCGAATGTTTCTCCTTTTCGCTTATTAACCAAATACCTATTTGTTTTGCTGTTACTTCAAATGAGCCCTTTAATTTTTACTACGATGCCTTTTTTATTATTTATTTTAAACCACCATTAAAGTGGTTGTCTCACTACAAGGATTGCTACTTATATTAAAGATCTTGCAAAAACAAGTCACTTTGCAATATGTGTCCAATAACAGTGTCCTACCTATTCCTTGATATCCCCTCTTGTATCGGCTGCATCAGCTCCTCAGGTCACTATAGCTACAGACTTGTACAATTTCTCCTGATAGGCTGCCAGCACTGGTTGCTATAGCTACAGATCTGGTGTCCTCAGCAGTTCATCACTGCAGGACAGTAGTAGCCAGTAAAGCCAGTACACACGTTTCTGAATTAAAAAGTGGGGCTGAGATGAATCGATGTAGTGAGACAAGCCCTTTAATTCCAGGGTGCTGTATATTCAAAGGGTGTGGAGGGGGGAAGTTTTACATACATAACAGAAGTCCAAAAAAGTACAATGGCAACACTAATTGACTGACAACTGGTACAGAGGGAGAGAGGACCCTGCCCGCGAAAACGTAACAATCTAAAAGGGAGGAGGATAGAGACAGTAGGCGAGGGGCAGACATATTTTGGAGTGGTTTAGGGGCAGCGGGGTTATTGTAAATTGTAGGCTATCCTGAAGAGATGGGTTTTCAGGTCACTTTGAAAGCCATGAAGGTAGTGCAGAGTCTAATGTGTTGGGGTGAAGAGTACCAGAGTATGGGGGAAGCACTGGAGAAGTCTTGGAGATGGTTTTGTGAGGAGCTGACACGGGTAGAGCAGAGAAGAAGGTCCTGTGAGGAGCGGAGATTGCATGAGGGGAGGTATCTGAAGATAATGGCAGACATGTATTTAGGAGAGAGGTTATGGAGAGCCAAGAGAAAGCAGCTCACCTGTGGCTTCCTTTGCGAGCTCTCGGTTCAAGGTGCCTTCCCTTGTTTCCAAATGTAGACAGCAATCAAAGAAACGAACCAGCTTCAGCAATCGGTGAAATATTTGGATGTGGAGAAAATATATGCAGGTGCAGACCAGGCTTTAAAAAATCATCAAAAATGTATTCATTCTTCTTTAAAATCCAAATACAAACTTGCACATATTAACGAGAGACCCATCTGCTATGATGGTGAGATCTAAATGGAGCTAGACCGCTGACGCGTTTCGGGTCACGTGACCCTTACTCATGGCTGTTGTACGTTTGTTAACTTCTCCATTTTATAGGACCTTTCATACATGACGTCAGTATCTACTAATTAAAAAACACCTGACTTAGCACTTGTGTCTAAAACTCTTGTATATGGCTCCACTGTGTCAACCTATCCGCTTTAAGGTTACCCATTCACCGTTTAATAGTGATATTGAATGTCTTGACGTATGCTGAACCCCCTCGGTGCTCTAGGATCGAGGTGGAAAATCCACCAAGCCTCTCTGGCTAGGAGTTTCCTATGTAGGTCTCCCCCTCGTACTGAGCTATATACTTGTTCGATACCTATGACAGTAAGTGTACTTAGATCTCCTCTGTGCACCTCATGGAAGTGTTTGGATACTGCTGAGGATTTAAATTGTTCTGATTTATCTGCATCAGACATATGCCGTCTGATGCGGACCTTCAGTGGGTCCGTTGTACACCCCACATATTGCACTCTACAACTCTCACAATTTATGAGGTAAATCACAAACTTAGTGATACAGTTAATAAAATTTTTGATTGGAAAAGATTTGTTATTCACGAAAGATGTAAATATTGTGGATTTTTTTTACATGGCTACACATTTAACATATTTTGTGGCCACATCCATGGAATCCTTTAATATTCAGCCATGTATTGGGCTTATTTTTGGATGTGGTAAACAAACTTGGTGAAACACGTGACCCTATTGTAGGAGCCTTTCTTGATACAAATCTGATGTTATTTTGAAGCATCCGTTTAATGGATTTATTTACATATAGAATTGGCAAGTGTGTTTGAACTATCTTTACTATTTGGTCAAACTGAACACTGTAACTGGTGGAAAAAGTAATTGTATCTTTTTTGAAAGCCTCATCTCTTTGTTTTTTGACAAAAAAGTTTTTTTCTTTCCATTTTATTTACCTTACGTATTGCTTTACCTAATAACCATTGTGGATATCCCCTACCTCTAAGATTAGAACAAATGTTGGTGCTTTGTATTTGATATTCTGCTTCTGTACTGCTGTTCCTTTTAGCCCTGATAAGCTCTCCTATTGGCATGTTCCTTACTACGTGTTTGGGATGACAGGAATTTGCCCTGAGGATTGTATTCCTATGCATGGGTTTTTTGTATGGCTTAACTCTAATTTTCCCATCTTCTCCTCCTCTCAAGGTGACATCAAGATAATGTAGGGCATTTTTTTTGGTGATCATAAGTAAATTTCAAACCCATCTGATTATTATTAATATAAGTAACAAATTCCTTTATTTTATTATCCTCTCCCTGCCATATGAAGACCAGGTCATCTATATATCTTGAGTACCATTTGATGCAGTTGACAAATGGCTGCTCCGGATTATATAGATACTTTTCTTCCCAGGAAAACATGTAGATATTGGTTAAGGAAGGTGAAAAGCGAGCTCCCATGGATGCTCCAGAGACTTGGTAATAAAACTTGTTGTCAAACATAAAGAATATCGCCAGCCCCATAGACATCCATTATCCACGGCGTGTATCCCGCCGTGAATAATGGGAGACGGAATCCATAGTTCTCTATGTAATGCCTGGGACGGATTTCAGCCGTATTGGAGCGCAATACGACGCGCAATTCGGCTGAAATCTGTCCCAGAATCAGCCGTGTGAACATACCCTTCTATTTACTTCATTACCAATAAGCTCAATGGGTTTTAAGTCTGGAGTCTGTGCAGGCCATTCTATCCTTTGAAGACTTCTTGTCTTCTTAGGTAGTTCTGACATAACCTAGAAGCATGTTTTGGAGAATTGTCTTGCTATAATTTGAGCCTCTGACCAACAAGGCGCACACCAGGCGAACTGATGAAGCGATACATCCCCTTTAAGGCGTCGATCACACAAACTGTTGACTCTCAAAAACTTTTCATCTGATTTTGTAGTGGCCTTTGGTCAGACCTCTTCCTGTAAGAGTTTCCTCAAGTTTCCAAGTACCTTTTGATGATATAAAAAAAAAGTACTGACTGCCAACTTGGCTTTCTTTCCAATTTCTCTGTAGGACAAACCTAAACTTATAGCGGGGAACTAAACATCTCATGAAGTGAGCGTTATTGATTTGATGTTTGCCTATTTGTTTTTTGATTTTAATATAGATCAATAAAGAAGAAAATAATTCTTTATATTGTTCTCTGGACTACGAGTTGGTCTTTCATTGCATATGATGTCTTGGAGTTCCTTTTTCGCTCCTGACTGTGCTGTTTCCAACGGACCAGATTGGGACATAGTGGTGAGCTGACCATTTATGTTTTTACACTTATAAGAGTTATAATTATCTGTCTTTTGTCAAATGCTCTTTTTCTTGCCATTGTGATAGCAATGTGCTCTGTCCTGAAGAACAAAACTGCCCAAATCCTGTCCTAGAGAAGGTAGTAATGAGGTCTGTTCCAACACTGGGTAAATAGAATCAGAGGGTTTGAAAGTAATTTCCAAAAGTTAAGACACCTGTAGGAATAATTCAGATTTTCACTAGTTTACATTTTCAACCATAATTTGATTTCTGGGCAGAACAGCTGGCCTTGATGTCCCTAAAAACTCATTTGGTTAAAATCAGAAATTCAGACCATTGATGCATTTGAGGGTAAAAATTCACATTATTTTTATGATTTTAACTTACTTTTGAACTTTTGAACCATTTTAAATTATTTGGCTTTCCAGAACTGTGTTAATGTAAAACGTAACTGGAAAGATTGAAGTACCTTTGACCAGTAGTGTAGCTATATATATATAGGTATGGTATGGGCCACCGAGGGCCTGGTCTCAGGGGGGAACCCAGTGATTGTGAGTCAGTAACCCTAGGTTACTGACTCTTTTTTGTCTTTAGTATAGCTGCTATGCAACTAAACTTGTGCTGGCTTTACCGGAACGGCTATAGCGTTAAGCGGTAGGCCATTCTCACATTCCAGGACAGGTCACAGGTAGAGAGGGCCCTCTATATATTTAGCCAGAGGGTTGAGGAGCTTATTCATGTTTGTTATATTTTGTTCCTGTACCTGAATAAACCTGGCTGAGGCCAGTTTCCAAATATTGTCATGTGTTGGAGTGATGTATTTATCAGATGCTATAAACATTTTACTAAAGGACAGCATTCCGTAAGCCAAAGTGACCCCAAGACTGGTCCATGATGGTGGTCGAACTGTAAGTGAGTGCTTACAATATATACATATACTTGCCAACATGCCTCATGTATGAAAACTGTCTAAGTGTAAGACTTTTCTTATTGCCAATAGCAACCAATCAGAGCTCCCCTTTCATTTCATACAGTGCTCTGAAAAATGAAAGAGGCATTTCCTTATTGCTATTGGCAACAAGGAAAGTCTTAGACCTAGACAGTTTTCATACATGTCCCCCTTAATTGCCCTTATAATGATAATGATTGCCACATTGCCTTCATAAGGACAGCAGCAGTGTCCTCATAATGACAAGTAGGACCCATATAATGTAAGCTACCATACACCCATGCAAAACTCAACAATTACTTTACAGTTGTACTCCAGCAGAAGTGAATGGAGATCAAGGAGTATGTAACTCTTCCTTTATATGGTGACACAGACAGGGAAAAGTTGCATTGTACAACTTGAGTTGTGCTATCCTCTCCCTCTTGGATAATGTTGTTGTCCAGCCTAGGCTGTAGTGTTATAGTTAAATAGATAATGGAGGCTCCGTCTCATAAGTGACACTTCTTGCAACTTTTCTTGTTCAAAGTGCATCTCAAGGATCACTCTGCCACTTGAAGTAAAATGGCCTCTCATGATTAATTATCACAAATGAATCTCTTAAAGCATGTAACAGCATTGATCAACCTTCCAAATAGAAAAATCCAAGAACATTTCCACCGATGCTGACATTTGCTATGACAGGTTTCGGTCACTTCCAGTTCCTAGGTCACAGTACACCCTCTTCTAAATCTTGTTTTTTCAGCCAGTCAGGTGGTTATAAGCGTAAAAAGAAATGTAATAAAACAAGTGTAAGTAAAAGAACAGTTCAAAATACAGCTTACAAACATGCACAAACCAATCAGATTACAGTTTACAAATGTACATTGATGCATCAGATTACATTTTCTAAATCTGTATCTAGTTTGTAAAATAAAAGCAATAACCTGATTAGTCAGTCTCTACTACTTAAATTTATAGGATTTATGGCGGAATTTTAGGCCATTTTTTTCATTTGTGTGATAATTTCCACACATTGACTACAATGGGATGTAAAAGAAAGACAAAACCAACATTATAAGGTATTGATAGCTGTCAGATTATAAAATATTTTGAATTAATGGATGATCATGAAGATAATATAAAGTTTATTGTAGGAGTGGAGAACATATTTGAATCAAGCGTAGTATATTCCAATTAAATAGCTTTAATGCTACCATGCATTCAGTGCATGCTTGCCAACCCTGGCAGTTTTTTTACGAGGAAATTCTTTCAAGGGCTAGGACAAATGGCAGTTTCCAGGACTCCTGGGAGCAGGGCTAAAATCTTCCTGAATCGGGGGAGAAAGATTGGCAGGTTTGCTTTATTGTAAGGATCTTGTGAACAATTCATGGTATTTGAACTTTCTGGACCCATGTGTGACATAGATATGATGAGATAGTGGCAAGAATGTACAGTTGAAAACAGAAGTTTACATAAACTATATAAAAAGACACATATGCATGTTTTTCTCACTATCTGACATGAAATCAGAATAAACCTTACCCGTTTTAGGTCAATTAGGAATACCAAAATTATTTATATTTGCCAAGGCATTTTTATTACTTTCTGCAAAGTTAAAAGTTTACATACATTTCATTAGTATTTGGTAGCATTGCCCCTAAACCTTATGATTTGGGTCAAACATTTTGGATATCCTTCCAAAAGCTTCTCCAAAAGTTGATAGGATTTTGCCCATTCCCCCTACAAACAGTGAAAATGAAAATGTTTGAGGTCACCTTGCTCGCCCCCTGACTTTTCGCTTTCCCCTACTTTTTTCAATAGGATTCAATCAGGCTTTGTGAGGGCACTCCAAACACGACGGGTTACTTAACCACTTTTCCCAGCAGGGATATGCTTTGGGGCCTGTCCATTTGGGAAAACCCCTTTCCACCCCCAACTTTAAATTCCTGGGTGATTGTTGGGATTTGTTTGTATTGTCACATAATCTTTTTTCCTCATAATGCCATCTATTTTGTGAACGCAAAGAAACAAACGTACTCTGGATTCACCATTAAAGAAGCCTTCTATGCTGACATCCGTTTCTTCTATTTCTATCTATTTTGTGAAGTGCACCCGTCCCTCATGCAGCAAAACAACCCCACAATGTGATGCTGCCACCCCCGTGTTTCACACTTGGGATGGTGTTCTTAGGCTTCCAAGTTTCTCCCTTTTTCCTCCAAATGTAACGATGGTCATTATGGCCAAATGGTTCAATTTTAGTTTCGCCAGACCACAGGACATGTCTCCAAAAATGTAGGTCTTTCCTGTGTGCATTTCCTGTGTGCATTTTCAAACATTAATTTGGCTTTTATAAGTTTATTTTGGTGTATTGGCTTCTTCCTGACAGAGAGGCCTTTCAGCCCATGTTGATACAGTACTCGTTTCCCTGTGGATGATGACACAATCTTACCAGCTTTCGCTAGCATTTTCACAAGGTCTTTTGCTGATGTTCTTGGGTTGATACGCACATGTTGGACCAAAGCACATTCATCTCTGAGACACAGAACCTGTCTCCTTCCTGAGCGGTATGATGGCTTGACATTCCCATCTTGTTTGTACTTGTGTATAATTGTTTGTACAGATGAACGAGAAACCTTCTGGTATCTGGAAGTTGCACCCAAGCATGATCCAGACTTGTGCAAGTCCAAAAAATCTTTCTGATATCTTGGTTGATTTCTTTAGACCTTCTCATGATGTTGCAGAAGCAGTGTGTTTCTGGTGTGCATTATAAAACATCCACAGGTGTGTCTCTAATTAACTCAGATGTTGCCAATAAACCTATCAGAATTTTCCAAAGACATGACATCATCATATCGGCTGTCCCAAATTGTTTAACCCCTTCCCGACATAGGGCGTATGGATACGCCCTAGCGGGAAGTGACTTCCCGCAAATGGACGTATGCATACGCCCTTGGCGATCGGCGCTGGGCTTGCGGGCGAGCCGCGCGCGATCGCGGCAATGGGGAACCCCGCGGTAAAGTACCGCTGGCTTCCTGCCCCCTCCCCCCCGGCCGGAGTGAGCTCCGGCCGCGGGTGCAAACCGCCTCAGTACCGCAGCCTGTCAGGCCGCGATTATATGCCCGCAGGCAGGAGGAGTGAGCTCCCCCTGCCCTACGATCCGGCGGGCAGCGGCACAAATTGCCCCTCGCCCGTCTCCTAACCAACTCCCCGGTGCTGTCGAATGCATCCGGGTAGTCTGGTGACGTCACCATGCCCACAATGCATTGTGGGCATGGTGTCACTAAATTGCCATTTGGGGATCTATGCACAGCAGTAACGCTGTGCACAGATCGCCTTTCAAACAGCAATCTAATGATTGCTTTTCCCCAGTGGGGATTTGCAATTTTCAAAACCTCACTGGGGAAAATTAAAAAAATGTGGGAAAAAGTAAAAAAAAAAAGTAAACACAAACAAAAAAAATAAAATTAAAACACATACACTCCCTTTTCCCCTTTACAAACGCCAATCGCCCCAAAAAAGATCAAAAAAAAAATAAAAAATACCCATATTTGGGTATCCCCCGCCCGGGCGTAACGATCCACCCCCTTTTTAAAACCTTTTAAGGGTTTAAATTAAAACCCCTTTTTTGAAGAAAGCCCCCTTAAAAAAACAAAAACCAAAAAAACTTTCCCCAGAATTTCGATTTTTTGCACCCGCAGCAAAATTAAATGGAATAAAAAGCGATCAAAAACCCCATAAAAAAGCCAAAAAATTGTCCATTAAAAAAAGTCGTTCAAACCCGCAAAAAAAAAGTTTTTTTACAGTCCCCCTTGTAAAAACGGGGAAAAAAAAAAAATTAAGGGCCCCTCAAAACAGCGATGCATAAAAAAATTTTTGTTAACACAATAAAAAAACTATTTTTTTTTTTTAAAAAGGGTTCCAAAAATTTAAAAAAAACAAAAAAAAATTTTCGGGCCCTAATCGTATCCCAAACCCTTTAGAGTAAACTAACTTTTTGGGCATGGATACTTTCACGGGAGGGCCCGTGCCCCAAAAAAAAAAATAAAAACAAAATACTATAAATTTCAGTATTTTCTTCCCCTGCCTTCCAAAAAAAACGGATTTTAAAATGATCAAAAAGTCTTGTTCCCCCCCCAAAAAATGATTCCCAATAAAAAAGCCCAAATCATCCCGCAAAAAACAAAACCCCCAAACAGCTTCCCTACCCCCAAAAAAAAAAAAAAAAGTTTGGCCCCTCAGACTATTGGCCAAAGCAAAAAAAAGTTTTTTCCTTTTTAATAAAGGTGTTTTTAAAAGTGAAAAGCAGTAAAAAACTAAAAAAAAAATACAAATTTGGGGATCGCTGTAAAACGTTCGAAACCCGCTTAGTTTTTAATACAAATGCAGCTATACTGCATGGGGACCCTGTTAAAAAAAAAAAATTAAAAAAAAACCCCACCAGGAATTCCGTAAATTTTTTTCAAAAATGCCTCCCCAAAAAAACCCTTTAAAAAAAATGAAACAAAGGGGGCAAAATGGCCCCCCCCCTTAAAAAGTTAAAGCTTTAAAAAAAAACGACAACCTTTTCCCCCCAAAAAAACAAGCCCCTTTAAACCGCTCCGTATACAGGGAAAATGAAAACGTTATGGCCTTCAAACAGGACAAAAATAAAAACGCAATTTTCTTATAACCAATTTTTTATTGGAAAAAGGGAATAAAACCTTTTAAAAAACTATATAAAAAAACAAAATCATTGCCCAAATTTTTTAACCCCCCCCCCCCTAGTAAAGATTTTCCTATCATTTTTTTACTCACCGGCAAAGTTGTAAAATTGAAGCCCAAAAAACAATGGCGGAAAATCCCGTTTTTTCCCCCCCTTTCATAGCCCAAAGGCCAAAAAAAAAAAAAAAAATTTTGGAAAAACCTGTGCCCCAAAAATGCACAAAAACACCCCCCAGATGAGAATTATGGGGCGTGCTTTAATTTCCCAAAAAAAGGGGGATTTTTGGAAATTTCACTGTTCTGGGTATTTTGGGGGCTTTTTTAAATGCGACATGGCCCCCCCAAACCCAAAAACTTCGCTTTTTTAAAATCCAAGAAAAAACCCCTCCCCTTTTCGCCCTGGCCATGAAGGGGCCCAAAAAGCATTTACAAAACCCCCATGTAGGGTTTGAGAACTTTTGGGAAAAAAATTTCGTAAAAGGTTTTGGGGTGTTTTTTTACCCAGGGCCCCTTTTTTAAAAAATTATAAAATTTTTCAGCTAAAATTTCGATTATTGGAAAAAATAAATTTTTTTTTTTAAATTTTTACCAACCTTTAAAAGCCAAAAAAATTTTTGGACCCCAAACCGGGGGCCGGGGTTTGCTCCCCAAAATACACCCCTGGATATATTCCTTTAAAGGGTGTAGTTTCCAATTTGGGGAAATTTTTTGGGGGTTTTTTTAAATTTTAGCACCTTGGGGTCCCGCAAAAACTGAAAAGGCCCCCAAATAAAATCGTAATGAAAATTAACCCCCGATTCAGTTTGGTGGCTCCCCCCTAATTTCCCGGGGTTGTGGGGTTTAGCCAAATTTTTTGCAAAGGGCCCCTTTTTGGGATATCCCCTGAAAAGGCAGAATTGGGGAATCAAAAATTAAATTTTTACATTTCCCGGATAAAAATTTTTCCTATTCTTGTGAATAATTTCATTTAAAAAATTTAAAAAACTGCAAAAAAAAAAAAAATTTTGAAAACTTCACTTCCCAAATTTGTTTTTTTCCCGGGGAAACACCAAAAAAGGTTTAAAAAAATTTCCCAAAGCAGTTTTGGAAAACCTTTTTAAGGGTGTAATTTCTTAGAAAAGGTCATTTATGGGGGTATCTTAACATACAGGCAATCAAAAACACGGGTTTGAACTGGACTGGGGCCCTAAAAAAATGTGTCTTTTCAAATTTTTTGGTTTGAAAAATTAGGAAAATTTTAAATAACCCAAAAAAAAAAATTTTTAAGGGCCCCCCAAAAATTGTCCGTTTTAAAAAAAAAACACAAAAAAAAAAAAAAAAAATTTTTTTCCTTTTTAATTTTTAAAAAAAAGTTTTTTTACCAAATTTTTTTTTTAATAAAGGAAAAAACAATCTCTGAATCACATGGATAGGTTAAAGTGCAAAAAGTTTTCTCACATAAAGTGACACTCCCAAATTTCAAAAAGGGGGTTGAAGGGCCAAAATGGCTCCCGGGGGAAAAGGGGGTTTTAAAGGGCAAGTAATCCTAGTTATTTAAACTTTGGGACTTTTGAGAAAGTAAAAAAATCCCTTTGTAAAATATAAAAATTTTTGGTTCCTAATTACCAAAAAGGGGATAATTTTATTCTGTTTTCATTTTCAAGTGAGAAAAAATCTAGTGTTTTTTTTATAAGTTATGTAAACTTCTGGTTTACCCTACAGGCAGCCCATGGGGTTTTTTTGGGGCCCCAAAAAAGGGGGCCCGTCCAATTTTTGTGGTTATAATCACTTTCCCCTATAGGCCAAACTGATTAACAGGTTGGGGAATAAAAAAGCTCAGAAGGTGGTGAACTAAATTACCATAATGACACAATACTCTCCAGAACTTCATTTTCCTTCAATTTTTTCTAGAACAAGGCCTATATTGCCATACAAATTTCAGACCAGCCATGTTACTTGATAGGCTGACCCAAATAAAAATTTGGGAAAACCCACTTAACTTAAAAGCCACAAACCCTTTTTCAAAAAAATTTTGCATACATTTTTTTTTTTATAACAAATTTTTTAAAACTATGTAATGTATTTTATTAGAAAAAAATATTTCTTTCTCCACTTTCAATCTTTCCTTCCCCCTAAAAACTATTGTAAATTTTTTTAAACTCCATCTGAAAACAAGACAGGCTTCATGACAGGGGGTTACACGCTGCCATAGATCTATGAAAGGGGGGACAGGAGTTTACTGCAGTTTAAGAAAAAGGGCGGAAGTACATGCAAAGATGCAGCTGAAAGCTATAGTAAATGTTGGATCTTACCACAATGCTTGACTCACGTTTAAAACGCCATCTACTGTAAATGTCCTCTATGCTGATGACCTTTTTTGAAATTTTGGCTACAGAATATAAGGGAGCAGGGATGGGGGACATCAAAAGTATTCCCCCCCTTAGCTCGGGAACAATTAAAAATTTAGAGATGGAGATGCAGGGGAAAAAAAAATAAAATAATTTTAGAAACAGGTTTTATAATGGCCAGTAATAAAGCAACTCTCATGACACATATGACAGTTTAATCTGACATGGAATGATCCAGTAATTAAAGAGTACCTGCATTTTTAGGTTTCCATTTGGGATAAAGAAATGTTGTTTGTATGCTTTTTAAATTCAAACATACCTTTAGCACCTGGCGGTGTAGGTGTGCTGGAATTTTTAGTCCCCAACAGAACGATACACCTGCTTCTTTTAAATGGAAAATTTTCATTTCAAAACCTTTGCAAAATGTCCGTTTAAACAACTTTTCATCCCCGTTTATTAGTGAATTCTGAAAAGAAAAACCTCTACACAAGGCTCAGGTCCATTTTTTAAAAGTTTCTAAAAAAAAAAAGGCATTTATATTAATATTCCATACACAATAGGTAACCACTATTTCGTTTCAGAATAATGTACGTGATCAGGCTAAAATGGCAACTTTAAAGCAAAAATATAAAGCGCTTTCAAACACTGCACACCGAACAATGAATGGGGCCGTCTATTTAGAAGGAGAAAAAAAAAATCCTCCCCCATTAACAGTGTGCTGAGTCTGCCATTGACGGCTTTTTTCCTTGTTCAATATCTTTTTATCACCAAAACTGCCTAATCAAAGCCTCTTGTTCCACGGCCCCCCGCTCGCATTGGCCTGTCATTGATTTCAAATCGAAAAAAGAAGAGGGGAAAAAATATTTTAAAAAAAGAAACAAGAAAATGCCACAAGCCTTTAGAAAACCGAAAGCAATTAACGCCCAAATGGCTTCATTTCATGGTGTTTTCAGATGCTTCGTTTGGGCCCTTTCGTCCCTTTCCTCCTTTCGCTTTACGCAGGCATTTCTTCTTCTTTAAGGAAGCTGTTTATCAGCAGGGAAGATTAAGTTCCCTGCTGTGATAGAAATGGGGTGCCTTTGTGTTCAAGTCCTTAATCTGTCTTATTAAAATTGTTCTAAGGATTTTAGGTACTTGGTAAGTCATAGGAAAGTGTCGCAAGTCAAACAGATGAGGCAGTGGGTGGGTGTTGTCCGTGAAGGGAGATGCATACACAAACACATTGTGGAATAAACATCACAATGACCATGGGGGGCTTTGGTAACACATCTTTATACTGCTAGTACACTGTGTCAAAGACCGTGTTGGCCTTTGTGGGTTTTTGAAGAACTTGCCCTCCCCCCCCCCAAATAAACAGAAAAAGGGAAAGGGTGAAATTGAAATTCCCATGAATTATAAACGTGTGACTGTAACAGATTAGGGGGGGCTTTTTTACTTTGGGCAGATTTATCAACACTGTTTATATAACAAAAACATTATGGGAAGAAAGCTGAACACTCTATCTCCCTCTATTGGATATAGCCATTCTCATTTTGCTTGTGACTCACTGAGTCTTGGAAAGTGACAAGGATTTCAGCCAAGCCAATATTGTTCATTTGAATACAGCTGTTTCTGAGTTTTGCCCCTCATTAGTGCAGTGCAGAGCTTACTGGGTGAGAGGTGTTGGGTGGCTTAGAAAGGGTAATATCTCTCATTCTGGAGAGGCACCATGTTGGTGTGTGAGAATTTGAAGATCACCTTTTACACCTCACTGGGCATTTACATATAACAAAGGCATTATGGGAAGAGAGTTGAATGCTGTGCTCTGCACTGATGAGGGGCAAAACCCCTGAAACTGTTTACAGATGAGGGAATCTGGCTTGAAATGAATCCTTTTAGATTTTCAAGAGTTGGTGAGACAAAAGCGAATCGAGGATGGCTACATCCAATAGAGGGAACTAGCGTGTTCAGCTCTCTTCCCATAATGCCTTTGTTATATGTAAATGTCCGGTGTAAAAGGCGATCTTCAAATCCTCATGGTGCCTCTCCCCAATGAGAGATATTACCCTTTCAATACTGTCTAGTAGACAAAGTGTAAAGTCTTAGGGTATGTTCACACGGTGTATTGGGGCGTGTACGCAATACGCCGGGTGTTTTAGAAGGACGCGCTGATCGTATTGTACACTGGGGGAGATGAGGCGTAATTCATAGTTCTCTTGTGTGTTTTCCTATACTCTGACGGAAAAACGAGCATTGATTAGTCCCGGAACAAATCTCATCTACGTCCTATAATAAATTTTCCATATTAAGACTACATCGACACAGTTGCCTGCTTCTGTATTCCTCGGCAGATTCTTCTGGTGGAAATCTGTAAGAAAAAATCGGCAACATTTCCATCTCATATGAACTGCCTATTGATAATATAGGAAATGGTAGATAGCGTCCCATCTTAGACACAGCTGTATAATTCAGTAAATCCACTCCTGGATTTCTAGGTTCTTGATGCTCACAATCAATTTCCGTCCGATTGTTCATATTAAATAATCTTGAAATGAATAATCAGTCGCCTGGCTGTTCACTCAGTTATAATGGACTTACCATTATCATTATAGTCGTTCGTAATTAGTCATGCTAATCTTATTCATGTCCAACCACATATGGAATGAATGAAGGAAAAGTATAGATAATAACCTGTATTTTATACATTTATGCAAGTGTCTCATTGCTGCTTTATGAAAATTCATGAAGGTCACTTAAAGTGTAACCCCTGCTAAAAATGAGAACCTGAATATACTCTATATTGCTAGTACATAGTCACTATGTGTAGTGTCTTTCTGTAAGCTGAGGCATTTGCATAGGAAGTAGCTGTCTGACAATTGTAAGTCATGTTAGGTCTCATGAGGCTGCTTCTTCTGCCAACCAGTCACCCAGAGTTAGTTCCCCCTTCCTTTATTAGTTCATTGTGTCTCTACGCAGTGTGTCCCCATCCCTTCCACTGCATAAAGACCTATTTGATTGAATTTGTTTTTGTGGAGTCTGAGTCACCAAATATTTTTCTGCCCATCAGCAATGTCCAATGAGATCAGAGACAGACAGGTGACTATGTATCTGGCGACAAACTTCTATGTATCTGGCGACTTGATGAGGTACTTAAAGGTGTATTTTCACCACTTTGATCATCTTTAACCCCTTACCCCCGCATCCAGTTTTGACCGTCCTGCCAGAGTCTCATTTCTGTAATCTGACATGTGTCACTTTATGTGGGAATAACTTTTTGATACTTTTCTCTGTCCATGTGATTCTGAGACTGTTTTCTCATGATGCATTATGCTTTAAGACAATCTTTGTTTATTTATGAAAAATATCAGAGACAGTTATACTACACAAAATAGTTTTTAACTAGCATATGTCTACTGTATGTTGGCATCATTTTTTGAATGTCTTTATTTTTTATGACATTTAGAAATATAGTAATTTAGTAACTTTTCACATTTTCAAGAAAATTTCAACAGTCCAGTTCTAACATTGTTTTAAGGGGTCTGTATGTTAAACACCCCCATAAATGACTCCATCTACAAAACTGCACCCCTTGAGGTTTTTAAAACAGCATTAATTAACTTTTCTTTTACAGATTTTCAATTTGTATCAATTATTCACTAGAACACTGCAATATTGATTTCCCTGATTCTTCCATTTTAGAGATATCCCATATGTGACCCTAGTGCATTATGTGACCACAAGCCACAGAATAGGAGGCGCACTTAGTAAATTTTGGGGTCCCATTTTAATTTTGATTTTCTTTTTGTGCCATTTCAGGTTTGGGGACACCCTATGGTGCTAAGACTTAATAAACACCCCCAAAGAGACCTCATTTTGGAAACTACACCACTTAAGAAATATATCCAGGGGTGTAGTGAATATATTGAGGTATTTAAATTTTTTTGTGTCATGCTGTGAAAATGAAACATTGAAAAAAATAAAATGATATTCAGTTTTAGCTTAAAATTATTCATTTTTATAAACAACCCTGGAAAAAATGTAACACAAAATTTCTTCCCAGTTTGGCAATACCCTATACATTAGTGTAAACTACTCTCTGTACGCATTATGCACAAGGGAGAGAGCGCTATTTGGCTTTTGGAAGGCAGATTTTGGTGGGTGTCATGTTGCATTTCCAAAGCCCCTGAAGTACCAGAACAGGTGACACCTTCCAGAAGTCACCCCATTTTCAATACAACACCCCTCACTGAATTTATTTAGGGGTGTATTGTGCATTTTGGGCCTTGAGATATTCCACTGATTTTTTTAGCTTTGAGTCATGAAGATGGGAAAAAAAAATCCCCAAAGTTCTGGCATTTTTTTAACTTCATTTTTACAGCATTCGCCGTGTGGTATAAATTACACGATAACTTTTCTGTTTTTGTAGGATGAGTTGATGTTTTCATTGTTACTATTTTGGGGTTCATATGTCGCTTTGATCACTTTTTATCAAGGTTTTTGGGATGCATGATGAACAAAGTACAGCAATCCTGGTAGTTTTTTTTATTTTTATTTCTTACAGCAGTCACCGTGTGGTATAAATGACAAGCTAGCTTTACTCAGCAGGTCAATATGATTCCAGTGATACCCAAATTGTAACAGTAGGCTACTGCGATGGCAGGCCAGAGATATGGATCTTCTGGACCACCGCAAGCAGTGGTATAAGCTACGTTATGGAGCGGAGTCTAAGTAGGTCTAGTATTCACCAAAGCCCGCCGCAAAGCGGGTTGGACTTTCTGCAGCGGAGCACTACTGGGTTGCTACCCCTGATACGACTTGCTTGCGCTGGCAGCCGAGGTACAGTGTGGTACAAAATCGTGAAACAGGCTCGTAGTCCGGGACAGGCAGGAAAGTCATGACAGGTTCGTGGTAGAGGGACGGACGCAACAGGTACGATACACAAAATAATGGGAACAGACTAAAGAACGCTTTTTTTACAAAGCACGGGGGACTTTTTG